>LRSR01011220.1:0-19416 GCA_001579985.1 Hypsibius dujardini
TATGGGCCCGGTGAGCCCCAAAGGGGTTATGCTCCCACGAAACAAAGATTTTTCATTGTTTTAAATGTTCGAGATTGGAATTATCAGCAACAAATGGTATTAAAAGAAACGCAAAAGAGTTATAGCTCACCGCAATCGGCCAACGAAGTAGTAACGGGTTTCAAACTCAAGAACGTAAACAAAACAGACGGGGATCAAAAGGCAACGGGGCAAATTTCCCCTATCTTTAAATAAAAATCCCGTTGGCAGGCATAGTTTAATTTGATTTTCAAAGAAACTGCAACCCTAAAATGTTGCTGAATTTATCTTTTTTTTTTCTGTGATTGGGTTCATTTTGGATTTTAATCCCCAGTTTGTTTAACCCGTGAACGCCCAATGTCGTCAAATGAAGTCAAGGCGACCTTCAAAATTTCACGCAGAGACGGTTTAAGAAATCGTCCTTTCATTTTGCTCTCATTTTGCAAATTTCGAAGTCATTTGATTTTGAAGGTTGGTATCTTGCTTGAAAATTGGTGATTATGGTTTGGTCCTTTGCTACTGGATCAATGTCCGGTAGCAATTGCCAAAGTTAACCAGTTTTCCCTTGTGTTGAGTGCAACATGCCTCCGCAGATTGTGAGCTGGCCAAGAGTTTCAAAAATATGTGGCTTTTTCCATCCACAAATTTGACCACTTAATAAAAGTATTTAGTAATAATTATCAGTGTCGGATTGTTGACTGGCACGTGTTCTTTGACCAGTGGTCAAAGAAGACGACCAATTTCTTGTCAGAAAATGAATGAAACCGATTACTGTGGAAACTCATCAAATAATTGATTGATGATTTAGCGAAATATAGCGCGGACAAGTGCAAAAAACAGTTTTCGTCTGTAATTTTGTTTCTAAGGAGTACGAATTTTCCCAAAAATGTGAATTTTTTTTACCGAGTGGAAATATGAATTAAAGAAATATTTCTTGCACTCAAATCGGTTTGGATGTCGCACTCGACGTTAACGGATTACAAGAGCGAAGACCCAAAAAGACGGCCACACTGTACGCAATAACCTTATGTTAGGTCTACCCACCGTAAGTTGAATAGTTAACAAGTTTATTAGACTGATAGTAAAGACTGTTAGAGAAATAAACTGAAAGAAAGGAAAGAGGAAGTAGAACTACGCGTAGAAATAAAAAACACATTATTATATAGTAAAGTTTTAACTATAGAAATGAAGGCAAATAGCACATACATCAGAATAGGGTTAATAGAGTGGACAGAGTTACAAACTAAGTATGATACTCGTGAGTTAAAGACTTATAATGATTGGATATGAGGACTTGTTGGGCGTGGTCCAACACTTAGGATGAAAACATTGACTGGAAAATTGTAATCAGGGAACTGTCAATCGTCACGCAAGGTTGAAATTATGGACCTCAGTTAGAACGGAAACAGGCAAATTGGAATATAGAACGAAATAAAGATGTTATGATCGAAGTACGTAATATAAATACATAAGTGTGCAATTGCTGATCTCTTGACCCAGAACTGGATCTCTTTTTCAATTCATTCAAGATCTCCACAGTCCTCTGCAGCGCTAGCCTTCGGTTAAACCGCGCAATAGAAAGAAAACATGTTGCCTAATGAGTGTCGTCAGGTCAATTGCGGAAGAATTTCAAACCGTTTCGACGTTGCTTTTGTCATTCGTGGTGGCATTGAAGCACGGGCACATGTCTGGGCGCAACTTGTAGGAGGGCAATAACATTTGGTTCCTATCACTTTGATTCCGGTGCAAACTTTCATGAACTCACATGTTACGTGGTTTTCATGTTATCATCTTTTCATCTCATGCAGTTGTTAGGTCTACCAACCGGAGATTGGATAGTTAACAAGTTTATTAGACTGAATGTGGTGATCGGTAGAGAAGTAAACTGGAAGAAAGGAAAGAGGAAGTACAACTGCCTCTTATAACTAGTAAAACATCTGATTATATAGCAAAGTGTTAACTACAGAATTGATAGTAAATAGCACACACATCAGAATTACATACAATTAGCTGTGGCAGCAGAATAGGGTTAATAGGGTAGATAGAGTTACTAAGTAAGTAAGGTATTAACGAGTTAAATAGCTGTGATGATTGGGTATGAGGACTTGTTGGGCGTAGTCCAACATAGCGAAAACTGGTCAAAAAAGTTCCATCTAAAAAAAAAGGTAAATTTTTGAAATAGATCATTATTTTTTACTGTCATATCTAGTTATCTTTAATCTAATTACATGGATTTTTAGTCCTGAAAGTAACTGTGTCAGTAAAAGTGTTCCTCAATAACATCAAGCAATTAGTTTTACATCAAATTATCTCTTAAGACACTAAAAGTTATAATAAAAAATAATAAAGTAGTTACTGGAAGTATCACATCATCTTTTAATTTCTTAGTTTGATTTAGCCATGCGATCCGTACGCTCATAACAATATTTATTCTAAGTGCCTCCAATCACATCAAAGTCGTTAGGTCTTTGCCGCAGATAAAACTGCCTAGCTGGCGACTAAATTTCTAGTTACAATAGCACAAGCCAGGACCGTTTCATAAGCTGACACATCCACATCCAGTGTTCTCCTAGTTGTGAAACTTAAAAACCGTAGTTATCCTTGCCTGCTGTCGGCAGCCAGAGCTGTTCTTATCCATTGTCTGTAGTGGGAGATCCTGGTGAAAACGTTCGCCGATTCTCTCTGCTGGCATCTGAATACAGATAAAGGGTTGAGCGATTGAAGGCTGGAACTTAATCATTGAATCATGAACTCAAATTACTAGAATTCAAAAAATTACTTACTGTCCCATTATGTAGCTCGCCAAGCCAACCAATTCATACTGTCCTGAAGGCAACTGCCGGAAGAGAGGTCCCCCGCTGTCTCCCTACAGATTTGAATATTATTATGTTTACCCTGTTTGCAAAAACACTTTTTTTTACGGTGAATTTGCCATATTTTGCCACCCATTTTTCTGCTCGACTGACAGCAACGCCAGTGTTAAATTAAAAAATTATTTTATTTGACCATAAACTCACCATACACCATCAAAAATTTAATTTTCCATCGATTGGCATCAGCCAAATAACTTTAGAGTCTCAGGAGGCGGAGCAAATGATCCCCCCCCAAAGAAACGTTCTTAGTTCCTTCCCTCTTCAATGGATGCACAAAGCTCCGCCCCCTAGCACGGAAACAATAAGCCCATTGCGCCAATCGATTTAAAATAGAATTAGAATTGGGACAAGACGGTTGTACTCTAATATGGAGGCGGAGTCAAACAGTTCTGTCCGTTCTACTAGCAAACCATTGGAAAACGGGGTGACAAGGATTAGGACTGAATTCTCGCACTGACAAGGGAATTTCGCATCTCTGGAAGGCGAAATTTTCCATTTTTTTTAATTTTATTGTGTGTGTTTAACTTAGTTCTCAATATTACAATTGAAAAAAAAATACAAATGCCTTCAAAAACCAGTTTGCGGTGGTACATAGGGGACGCTCTCAATGTTACCACATGTTGCGTGCATTGATTGAACTATTCGTTGACACAAGCGAATACAATGGCTTGTTTGCGGCCGTTACTAAATTACTGTAACCGAAAGCATTTGAATATTTAATTTAGTAAGAAATGTGAAACACAAATATAGGCTGTGGGACAAGGGTTATTATTTACTTTCACGAATAATGCTATTATGCGGTTGAAGTCTAGTAATAATTATTCCAAGGTAATAGCAAAAATTCAACAATCATTTGCACGCTTTATGCCAAAACTAAAGAACTAAAATCGATCAATCAATGGCGTTGCAGCCGCCATTGCCTATAGCGTCGATAAATACAACGATCAACGAAAGACATTTCCAGTAACGTTGAGAGCGCCTCCTATGTACCACCGCGGATTAGTTTTTGATTTTTAAAAAATTTTAGGAAGCATTTGTATTTTTTTTGATTAAAATATTGAGAACTAAGTTATATGCACATAACAAACTAAAAACATGTGAAACATTTCGCCTTCCAGAGATGCAAAATTCCTTTGTGAGTACTTCGTCGCGGCTTACCGAACACACCGCTCTGTTGGAGCTGTCTATGCAGATCTGTGAGGCAGCAATTGGGCTGCCTAACGCTCGTCTTGTGCAGTCCCTGTTAGTTAGAACGCGAAAATCCGCCCCCATCAAGAGCAACGGGGTATCTGACTCTGGGTTGTTTTTTGTTATGTTCTTGGTCAGTCCCCATCCAATACCGCGAACAGCGGTCTGAGGTGGAGGATCATTCGCCGGTCCTGCCGGTAGACGGATGATGCCGGCCTTGAGGCTCGGTCGTCGACGCACCGATGTGCCCAGGGTCAGCAGCGCAATGTCATACAAAAATCCGTTGGATTGACCTCTGTACTTGTGATGGACTAGGATTCGTTTCACGTCAAAGTAGTGGTTCCTCGAGTTGGGCAGTCTATTATGCATGCCCACTCCGACATGTATAAGATTGGCTGGAGAGCTTAGCTTCCTATAACTTCATGGAATTGACATTGAAATTATTGCGAGAGGAAATATTACTAGCAGGCATAGGATAAACTACTAAAACATGAAACTAAGTAAGTGTAGTCAACGAAAAATAGATAAAAATAGGGAATTTTAAAAAACCAAAACAAAGAAATGTAATTTAAATAAAAAAAATTTAGTACAAAGTAAAGAACTTAATTATCAATATTTTCTTTTCCACTCGCCACGATGTTTCAAATCAGATTTCGATTTACTTTTTAACTTTGGCTGAAGGCTTCTAGTAAATTTAAAAAAGAAGTCTGCGTTCTGAAAAATATTGGTTGGTATAAAAAAAAGGAACATCCCTTTGAATTAATCAATCAAAACCGGGCGCAAAACACAAAGTAGCGTGGGAAGTGTTTTTTCTTCCTTATTTTTGTCGGAAACCGCAGATGTGATTTCCAACTCGAAATCCCAATATAAAATCATGACACATGGATAGGAAATTGTGGAAAAAACCTTGCCGATTGGGAGGAAAAGTTTCCCTTCTTGCCCAAGTAAGTTTGGCTGGTCTTCGCTCATTACTACCAATTAAATGTAGAGCACAATTCATTTGTGAATTTCCATTGTAATCTTTAACTAATTTCCTGACAGACAATCAGTATGCTGAAATTTAACCAAGATCAACGGGACTAACTTCTCTTCATGAACCACACAATGGGCAGCGGTCAGCACGTGCATGGGAGTGATGAGGGAATCGCCACAGAAGTGGTAATTTCCTTCGCGCATTTGCAGGCCGACCATGAAAGGATATTTGTGAGGCTTGACTGGATTTCCACCTGATCAATTTAAAATGGTGGAGTTTATACAGTGAGGGAATAAGAAAATTAAAGAGTGTGTTATTTGTGGTTCAATTTACCGATTACGGCTGGGCTTAGAAGAGATGGCGTCGGAACTGATGCGTTTGGTTGGAAAGCGGGATCGATGGGACCCGTAGCCATCATTGGGTCTTCATCAAAGGTGAAGTCGCCGAAATCGTCATCCTCAACGGGGTCTGTCGTGGTCTGGCACATCAGATCTGAAACGTAAAATGAGCGAAAAAAGTCAGAAGAACAAAAAGAATACAAAAAATGCGTGGAAAAATACATCAAGAATAGGAAAAATAGGGAATTGTGCAGAATAGTTTAAAAATGCAAGGATAAAAAAAGTAACGTACTCTGGCACACGATGGCAAGGAAGAGAAATAGAACTAATCGGAAAGGATACTGGCAGGCCGGCACAATCCACATTTTCACCTATTAAAATTGAATAAAAATAGAGTATTCAATTGAATTGACGAGGAATATTGGCGTAAAGACTAACTAATCACAGCGCAAGCTTACTTGAAAGAATAGAAGGGACGATTCTCACAGTCCGTATGAGTCAGTTGTTCGTTGAGATGTTATCTGTGGGATAATCTTTGATCATCGAAATAGCTGTGTCGTAGGCTACCCAATTTTACGTGAAAGCCGAGCGTAAAAAATCGGAACGAAATTAGAAATTGCACATTTTTTACTCATCATTTTTAGAGGTCGTTTCGTCTTGAACGGTGAGTAATAACACCAAATAATCGGTGTATGATTACAGCACGCTATTTCTAACTTAATCCTAAAAAAATTCGGTTTCGGTAAAGTTTTCGGATACGTTTTTTTCCGTAATTAAAAATGCTTTTATGGATGAAAAAAAACAACCGTTCAAGCTACTGACTGACCACGACTGTTCCAACCCTAGTACATTACAGTTGTTCTACAGCATGCCTTTTCACATGCCTGTCGCTTGCAGTTGCAGCTTCTTTTTTTAAAACAACACACTGGTCTTTGAGCCATCTCCTTTCTTTACTCAAATGACGTACGTGACCATACAATGTCGGCTTCGTTGCTAAACTCACAACCCGCAATCTGTAGAATGATCTTTGTGGTCTAACCCCCCCCCCCGCGCACTCTTTCAAGTGCAGTTTCGTCAACAGTTAACGTGAGCAGTTTAAATGCTTCACTTACGCATTCTACCCTCCAGTCTGCATAGACTTTTCGAGGATCTTTTTCACAACAATGACTAATTCCATTAATTTCGCGGGCATCATAATCGGACTGTTGAGTTGCTCAGGTACGCAATAGAAACCGCTCTCTACACAGTGAACAAGTGTAATATTCTACCTTCACGGAGACAATACGGTACTGAATGTTTCAGTGTACTGCTTTAGGACAAACCCCTTAGTCAAAAATAAACATTAAAAGTGCCACCCAACTCTTCCAATTGATTGGGTAGGGGCAAAATTTTCCAACCCCCTACCACTCGTTTGGTCTATGAAAATTGACTAACCCCCCCCCCTAATCAGAACAGTTGTGTATTTTAAAACATTAAGTCGTTCAATCAACGAAGTGGTTCTTTCATAAGTTCCGTACGTTCGAGAGACTTAATGGTGTGGTGTTTTACAGTTACTTTGGTTACTTCGCACTCGGCACCTGTGACTGCAAGAACTGAACATGGGACCCAACGTTCATCATCAAACTCTTGGGCAACCGTCTCCCGTAAAGTTTCCCCTCAGACACTCGCGGAGGACGCCTACGACTTACCTTACGCCGAAGATGACAAAATCGTCCCTAATATTATTGGTTTGTGACAAAATAATTGAAAATAATTAGGTGGTACCGTGTACAATATGTATTGTTAAACAGCTGGAGAGGAAGTTCGTCCACATCGCCATTCCTTCATGACTAGCCTGCAGAGAGGGAATCACGCCTGCGGTGGTTCAATCTTGTCAAAGTGGCACGTATTAACTGCTGCCCACTGCGTAACTAAGCACCATAACCAGTAAGAACAAGTACTATTTGCAATGGTTGACTTGGACTTTCTATAACAGAGGCAGTAAAAATACGTCTACGGTAATGAGTTTCTCTTATATGACAGACAGCCTTACCCTCTCGGTTACTTCCGCCTGGCTGTCGGCCTCCACGATCGGCTTGACTACTCGGAAGCGAACCTGTTTAGGGTTGCCAAAATCACCGTCCACCCTCACTACAACCGCACCGGGTTTCACAACGATCTGGCTATCCTGACCCTGGACCATGCCATCCCTCCTGTGGTCCGAGGTTTCACCGTGTCGCGCATAGCTCTTCCCGGATCGAGCCAGACCGCGCCAATACCAAACAGTGCAAATCGCTTCAAAGTCATCGGTTGGGGGTACATGCAGAACAACTCCTCTACCAAAACGATGTTTGCCCGGAAGCTGCAAGAAGCGAAGTTTGCGTTGCTGCCACAAAAGGAGTGCGGGTTGCGGACTGGAATCCTGCCGATGCCCATTACTAAGCTCTGCATTGACAGTTCCGCAAAATCTGTCTGCATCGTACGTCTACTGTCCAGATGCGCAACTGTGCGGGGGGGGGCGAAAAATGGGGCAATTGTTCTTACAATATTAATTTGAGAGGTTGCGGACAGACAAAAGGGGGAAGGGTTTTAAATTGTATCGAATTCGAGGGTTACGGCACAGTGGCGGATTGAGGTTGGCCCAGAGAGCATGACAAGTTAATTGGCTGGAGGGAGTGGCACTTTTTTTGCCAGGGGCAAACCCTTACATCTGAAAGTTTGCAGAAAATTTTTTTGATACTCCATCGGCGAAATAGATTTTCATGATCATCGCGATATTATTGAGACTATGTAAAAATCCAGTAAGAAGCAATTCCAAAACTCAACACTGGAAATCCCAGTGGTCAGTGTTTGCATTGTCAACTTGTCATGTTGGGAAAATTGGTTTTATAATTTCGATTTTTGATTGGCGTTTCTCAGGGCGACAGCGGCGGACCCATTTTCAGGACCATGCCCAACGGACGACTCCAGCTGGAAGGCGTCGTGAGCTACGCGTCTGGAGAGTAAGCTATGCGTTACACATTTCGAAGCGCACCCGAAAACTGCTTCATTCCCTAGCATCTCTTAAGATTTAATATTTAAACTGTCTTCCAGCAGATGTCAGGAAAGGGGAGAAGCCATAGTCTTTTCAAGAGTGTCTCAGTTCTTGCCCTGGATCTACAACGTATCCTCTGTCACACCACCTGCAATCCAGAGCTTGCGCGTAGGCTTACGCGGGCTCGCTCACCATCTGAGATAACTGTTTTCCTTTTCGAACTTATTTTCTCGAGTTGGAAAACTTAGAAAGTGAAAAATGTATTATTTGGGAATTCAATCTGATTGTTTAAAAAGATGCTGGATTGAACTATCGCCTGTTCCGCCGATTCACTCCCATCTAGTGACCACATGATGTGGTAGTAATAAGTGGAAGCAACAACTTTGACATACCCAAAAATCAATTTTGCCCAAAAAAAGTTACTATACTTACTGCAGAATTTTATTTGCGAAGAGGTAGACAGGTTGACAGACAGACAGACAAACAGACAGACAGACAGACAGACAGACAGACAGACAGACAGACAGATGGAGAAGGCCTGACGGGCTAGACATATACAGAGATCGAGCATTTTTATCCCAGAATTACATATAACCCGATGCTTATATTTAGAGTTTGCAGTCATAGTTATACTCCTTGTTTTTGAGGAAGAATTGCCGGTAAAGTTTTTGCATTGACTTGTGTGTGACGAAATCCGTACAATCATCTGCATGCTGGCATTACTGTATGAGCATTTTTGTCAGCTCAAATTTTTCAGTGAATGTTGAGAGTAAGGCGCAGACCCAGTTTACTGGGACCCACCAAATATACCGAACTACATGTTGTTTGTTCGCTTCTCCTGCATGTTTACCAACAGAGATCTGATTGCCTTGCGATTATACTTCCATGAACAACATGCGACCGGATGTGACGTGAAATGGTCGTCCAAAGTCTTCTGTAAACACGAAATTTCTGAAACACACCGAAGCGTAAGTTTTAGCTTTGAAATTATAATATTTGCTCTCGTATTTTTTGCTTAGTGACGATGGGAAAGTCTTGCAAGTGGATCATCCTAACCTTACTCTTGACGTGGAATGGTTTGTGTCTTATGCCCCAACTCAATGTTAGATAAAACAGGATTATTAACAGTTGTCTCATGATCCAGTTTTTGTTTAAGATTTAAAGGGGGAAGGCCAACAAGACGGCGATTTTGGAGACGACGAGGTGGACGATGGAGCTTCAGCTGCTGTGGGTCCTATCGACACCGGCATCTTGGTGGATGGTATTAATGCTGATTCTGGAGCCCAAATTCAAGCAGCTATAGTCGGTAATTAGATTATGGGCCAGCGAATAAATGCCCTTGCAGTAATTGCAACGCCTTTTTCTGTCTAAATTGGCTGCAATCAAATCACACATCGAAATGTGGTTTATATTAATTAGGTGGTCTGCCAGTTCCCCCTCACAAGTATCCGTTTATGGTGAGCCTGCAATATCGAACTGGCATCCAGAAAGGCAACCATTTTTGTGGAGGTTCACTCATTTCGTCCATCCATATCATTACTGCGGCTCATTGCATACAAAGGTAATTGCTGACACTTTTAATTTTAATGTTGGAAAGAAATGTAATCAGCCCGTAATAATAATCGACTTGTTTTTTATTTTCGCTGCTCAGATAGCGAGTTTAATTCTAAATGCAATTAGTGGCATTTAACACTCCTCGTGCAAGGAGAATAGGCTTTTTCCAGAACCCTGTAACATTTTCAACAAAAAATGTTTTTAACCATGTGCAGTTTAAATACAACGGACATCCAAGCGGGAATCGGACTTCACAGACGCAGGACAAACGACACGAGTCACCTGTTTCGCATCAAATCTATCCACATTCACAAGGAATTCAACAGCAGTCAACATCACATTGTGAATGACATTGCTTTGCTGACCCTTTCCATCTCCATCGCTAACAAGACAGCTCTGAAAACCGGGACAATCACTCTTCCAAGATGCGCACTAACAGACCCCAGGCCGGCCACGCTGGTACGGACACTCAGTTGGGGTTCTATGACCCCCAACCCGCCAAAAGAGTTGCCACTATTACTGCAATCTGCAATGCTGAAAGTGCTATCCCCTAACGAATGCCGTGCTCGATCGAAAGAGCCAGCACCGTCGAGTCTCACAAAACTTTGCACAGATGGTGCTCAAAGTTCCGTCTGTTCGGTGAGTAGCACGACGAAAATAGTAAATACCATGGCCTGTGATATATTGTACGTAATCGGCATTTGGGATTGAATATTTGGAACAAGTCATTTCGACGACTGAACAAATATGTTAAATTGTTTTGTAAATGTCTTTAATCAGAGCAATTTTAACAACTTAATTCATATGAAACAGCTTTTTTCATGATCTTAATCGGGGAATTAGGAAATGTTGATTAAGAACAGCCGACTAAAATTATTCAAGATAACAGAGCGGGCTGAATGCCTTGCCAATATCTTTTCCGGTGTTCAAGATTTGTCAAAGAACAAGAATGCGGAACATTTCAGTTTGCATAATGCTTCCGCCTACTTTTCGGGTCAGGAAACGTGTTAACTTCATAAGAGCAGATCGGTTGATTGATGTATGGAGAAGGGGTTTGCAGCAAACAGTTCTCAAAAATAATTTTGAGTTACAGCACATACATAAACACATAGATACATACGTTACATAGAAGCAAAGATGAATTCTGCGAGGATAAAAATACGTTTCAAACGATACAAAAGTTGCTAATTATGTGTTAGTTCCGGAAAACTTTGAAAAGCCTCGACGTCTAAGTAAATCCTCGCAGAATTCATGTTTGCTTCTATTTAACGGTATTTGACATCATTACGGTCTTTCCGGAACCAGTGACGTGCATTGCAGGTGCTACTTTCTCAACCGAAACCCGAAACTTCTCTTTATCTGTATTTCTAGGGCGATGGCGGTGGCCCGCTATTCCGTCAGCTTCCCACGGGTGCATACGTTCTTGTTGGAATTTCAAGCTACACGGTTGGTCGGTACGTAAAATGATAGTTCTAAAACTAACGCTGAGCACCATGAGTAGGGACATAAAACATACTCTGGATATTTGGACTTTCAGGTGCGGCAGTGCAGGGTCGGTAAATCTATGGACCCGGATTTCTTATTTTAAAGCTTGGATCAAGTTGGCGCTGGCAGCCGCACGGTCGGATCTTTCATCTGGAAGCTCATGGAGGCAGGACACAACTTTGCCACGTGAATCGTGTAAGGATACAACGGAGGGGACATGGAAGTGCCGATTTTGTACGAAAGGTCGACGCTGGTCCCGGACCTGCTCTGGCCAGATTGCGGCGGCCTTGCCAAGCGGACGCAATCAAACGACCCCACCGTTGAAAAGAACTGTTGGCTGGCTTTAATACGGGATGGAAAAAACATGGAAAAAGGACCCAGGGGTTCGGACTTTACATTACCCTAACGTATTTTTTAAGGTCCGAAAAACATTTTCGAGGCCTTTCTCGGACTTTATATATTAGGGTTTTAATTTGTTGCACATTTGGTGCTTTTAACGGTTGACTGTATATTTTGACCGTATGACAAATTTGTTTACACGCAGAAAGAACCAAATTTGCGCCACTAGGACTAAATTGTACCATTTTGATTAAAACTCACGGAAAAAGATTTGTGGTCATTAGATCCTAAACTTTGGTCGGTTTTGGTTGGTTTTAATGCATAAGGTCCCTCAATGACGCGGTTGATGAATGGAAGATATTTCGGCACGTGGGTGAGTATGGAAGCCCCGCTCGGTCCACGGCAACTGCAGACAGTAGTTTCCTCAAATTCAAGCAGATAACTTTTAACCACGTTTTTTCTTCTTGTAATCGAAGGCTACATACATATTGCGGCTCAGTCCATAATTGTAGCTGATTTTGCATCCAATTTTGGAATGCAATTATGGATTCATTTTGGTATGGACAAAAAGACGGAATGCCAAATTGTAACTTGATGTGGTGCCGTTTTGAGAAGCATAACGGATTTCAGTTGAGGTTCGAATTGCTGTTATTTTTTTGCCAGGTCAAATTTCTGCCAGGTCAGGCGGTCAAAATTTTCCTTTTCATTGTCAAATTTCAGACTCTACAGAGCTTGGTCGAATTGTCAAATATAGTATTATACAGTATTGAAGCTGTATCAATTTGTTCTGTTTTAAATAAGCGAGAAAAAAAAATGTAAGGTAAACTAGGTGACTGGTTTGCAGCATTACAAATCAGCTCCATCCCGTTTCAGAAGCGACTGAATCTGCAGCTCAACCGAAGGGATTTGCGGTTGCTCGATAACGGTAATGAGTGGAGGGATGTTTCTCAGGAACGCGTGTCCCACCAGATTCGCTGGAAGCAGCAGGCCAAGGAACATGTTGATGAGTCTTATCTTTCGCATAACGCGGTCGGTAGGATGGGATTGTAAACCGCAATCGCGGCGTTCCCGCACGTTCGTGGGCTCGCGTATAAACGCGATGTGGGGGCACACGACTTGTCGATTTAAACATCGTTTCGGGAATGTCGGTAGCAAAAGGCAAATCTCCACCTGCTGCAAAACGCGGCTGACGAGTCGATGACAAGTATCGTGGTGTGCGACTATTTCGTGTCACAGCATCGGGAGTGTCGGTAGCGAAAGGCAAAAATGTTCCTAGTGTCGAAAGTTTCCGATCATGGCGATGTCCGATTTCCTGCTCCCGTCGCTCGAACTGTTGGCTTGTTTCGGGTTTTTGCGAATGCCCTCTGAGTCGACTCTTGATGTTGTTGTAATCTAAGTTAAGGGTAAGTTTCTTGCTAATTGAGATGGAGATTGAAAAAGCAAACTCACGTAAGATAAACGGTACAACGGATGTGCAGGCAGAGCAACGAACAGACAGACAGACAGACAGACAGACAAGGCAGACAGACAGACAGAAAGACTGACAGACAGACTGACAGACAGACAATAAAAATCATACCTGGTTGGCTTGAGTTAAGGGAAAGCGCACCCCATTCGCCAGCCGTAACTTGTGTCTCTATGTTAAACATAATTGAGTTATGTTGGTATTCGCTCGCATTTTTTGGAACGGCAAGCTATATTTACCTTTTGCATCAACAAGAAGAACCATAACAAAATTAGCTGCCAACAGTCTCAACATAGATCGCTGAACGTAAGTAACCACCATCTTTTCGAATAACCCAGTAACTTCGGTAAGTAAGTGTAAACAAAATCTTACATCACAACGAAGAAAAAGTTCTTCCATCGTCTAGTCCCACAGCATGAAATTTGTGCAAGCGAATGCTGTTACGTGAAGTCAAAATCATGTGGCAGCGGTAGCATCTAATCGGTGATCAATTCCGTTTTTTAGTCGCGATCTGTTTAGGGTCTGTAGATACAGCCTTTCTATTTTCGGCGAAACGGTTTTACAAAATGTAACGGGGCTGTAACTCAGCAATTTCGGTGCGGGTCTAAAATTGCATTTTTAAAATTAAGTATGATTAACACTCCATGTTTTTAATCAACGAATTAATTATCCAATCAATTTCTTATCGCATTAAATTCAACAGGCCATAATGTTACAACAGTACGCCTTTGATGAATCAACCAGGGCTTGGTGGTGCGTTACAAGACCGGATCAGTTGAGGGAAAAATCGTCATTTGTCCGTCTGTCTAATAAAGACACGGTAAATCCAGTACATTGCCTTGAAAGTTACCGATCTTTCCTTAGATTTAAATCGCTTCAACAACCGGATGTTGCGTGTCAACTGAATCATTTCATCATCATTTACTTAGCCAGCTTGGAAAACAGACTGCTGCGGCTTTACTGAAATCGAGTCCTGACAATCAGGTCCGGAGAAATTGGTAGTGCAAAAACAGACATCATATCCGAAATATCCATTCAGTACAGCAGTTCTGTAAATCTGCCGCACAATATTCCCATCTACTCATAAAGTCTTATGCTCGTTTCTTATCAGAAGTAAATTCCGTACAAAAAGTCCATCGTTCGGATGTTTATGTTGTTGTTCATGTCGTCGAAGTTATGACAGACAGGTTTTGAACCATCGGGTGAGGGCAGGCAGATGGACGGGCAGCCATCTTTTCGGACAGCGCATGCGTTTGTGACTGCAATTGAAGACGCGATATTATTGTTGTTTTATCTGTCAACGCATCACTCGTTTATCCTTCAAAATGAAAACTTGAAACTAATAATTTAAGTCACATAGCAGTGAGCTGGATTGTGGGCATCACGGCAGACAGCCTTCGTCGTCCACCCCCCCCATCCCGAATTTCGAAATTGTTTTGCTTTCTAGACCCTGACAAGGCTCTGGCTCAGAGCCAGCTTTGATTACTTTCGAAAACTTCCTTTTTGTCGTGAACTTAAGCCATTCTTAAATGTCTTTAACTTTTGTATTTTAAAGTGGCGCGGGGATTCTTTTTCTTTTATATTCTTTTCTGAAACCATCGATCGAGAGGGAAATCTCAGTTCTTGTTCAAGTTAGATGCTCAGCGCCCCTGCAAGGATTGCACCGAATCTCTGCTAATTGAAATTGAGCCCTTCACTTCTCATCACATAAGCAAAATTTAACAATTGAAAATTGGCTCGCACTTACGAGTGGGACATTGCTCCGGAATGTACACGATACCGCGCAAATTTTTCGGTTGGACGTTATAAATAAAGGTCGTGATCCTTTGCGTTCATCCCAAGTTTGGATATGCTGTGTATCAAACCTCTGTATTAACCGAAAACACATTGAGATTCGATACAATCGAAGCATGTGTTCGATTTTCAAAGGGGAAAACGCACGGCACGGATGTCCAGTACACGTCTGAACCGGACACGGCAACGCCCCAAGGTCGCCCGAGTGGATGCCTCGTAAAGATGGTTCGTTTACTGCCTCCGGTCAAGGATAAGCATTCGATATTTCCTGTGACTACAACAACAACAAAATTGAAAACCTAACAATGTGAGGAAATATAGACGCATATTTTGCCGCGTAAATGTATTGTTAAACGGTATGATCTGATTGTGTGTACGGCAATCTCCCCAATATAGCTGATTGCCTTGGAAATCCACCGTGAGTTAGAGTGTGAATACTGCTGTGACCAAAGTTTGACGAGATCGGCCGTTCATTTCGGCGGCTTCAATCGTCCTACCGGTAGAGGAGTACCAGTAAATTTTCCTGAAACAAAAGGACGGGCGTCAAATCTGCACTTTTAAGTACTGAACCAGTCAAAATAATCCAGTGAATACAAAGCAAGCGAACACAATTTTTCCTTACGTTAATTTAATATTCTCAGATCACCATTCAACTTGCAAATCAATTTCACTATTTATGAAACACTAGTTCTGGATGCCAATCATTGATGTTTTTTAAAGAAGATTAATAGATGCAGATCTACCAATTTTTTAAACGTGTTTCAGAAAAAAACCACGTACTTCTAATTGCCGGAACGATTCACGGCAGGAGGTTTATAAAACGGCCCTTCAAATTGTAATTATAAATCCACATAATGCTTCCAGCAAGAAGAAACAATTTGGTTTTGCAAAATGTTGTTAGGACCTGGTTTTAAATATGGTCTATGATTACGTTACTGAGCTAAAAAAACCATCTTGCACAATTCCATCGATGGCAAATTTCGATATCAATAATGACTTGAAAGTCGTATTATACTTTTCAAATATAGCTGAAAGATTGAGCGGATGCCAAGAGGTGTATGTTTCAGGGCACTTCAAAGCCCTCAACTTCTCACCCATGCGATGGATGCACTGCCAGAGCGTCATAACTGTCTACTATTCCATCGTCAAACACGATTATCTTTTCCTCGCTTAGATCAGTTAGTTTGGCCACATAAATTTGCTTCCTGAACAGTCACCAAATATTACGCGAGACGAAGTCAATAGCAATGCCACCTCCGATTTCAGCTGAAACAGTAAACCCAGTGAGTGGCAAAAGTTACACTGATAGTACCTTTACGCAGTGGCTGGTCTAGGGTCCTCATAGATCGGAACCAGGCCCCCTCATCATAGGGCCAAGGAAGCCACTGGAAATCAGACCCCACATGCCCACAAGTTCCAAAATAATCAGAGACAAGAGACCAAATTTTGAGCTAAATTTTGAAAAAATACATTTACTTTTTGCCCACCTCCTGGCCCTACCGTGAGGGGTTCTGGTTCCAACCTGTAAGAACCTTAAACAAGCCTCTGCCTTTTGGAATGGCGAATTTACATCAAACTAAAATAATCTCATCCAAAACTGAACTGAAACCCTTAGTAACTGATTGACTACTGGCCAGTTTCGCAGCAAGCTTAAAGAAAGCGGCACTGGGTGGTCTGTACCTATGTACTTATGTACGTATGGACTTATGTACCTAGGTACAAAGAGGTCTAGGTGCAACGGTACATGACCATTCTCCACAATGTTGTACCTATAAAATTTGCTGTACCTATGTACTTATGTATTTATGTACCTAGGTACAAACCTCATTAGGTACTATTGTACCGATTGCAATTGCGATGTCTTCTGTAGTTATAAGCTAGAGGTTCGGTTTTTCAATTCCAACCGTTATCCACAAATGATCTCAGAAACTATCCACTCAATTCGCAAAAAGCTAGTCTCAAAAGATGCAAATCTTCACGGCGGTGCGGATACGAGCAAATGTGATACATGTTTGGCAAATTAAAAATTGTTCAGTTTTAGTTTTACGAGCTTCATTAACAACACTTTTGTCGTGCAGTATGAAATATGGTTTGGTGTCATGGAATTGTGAGAGATATGCAATGCAATTGTTTATTAGGTCCAACCAAGGTTAGTTTGATAATATGGCGATAACTTTGATTAATTATATTAAAATAAAAATTAGAGGAATTCGAATTAAAAACTACGCACGAAATTCATAAAAAGTCCCAAACTCAAAACACTATACAGCTTTCTAGAACTTAACGGCTTAAAAAAAAGTAAATTAACCCCACAATTTTTTAGTTATGAATGCGAGGGAAAGGGGGTAGGACCAATGAAATAAGGAATGGACAAACGGTAAAAAAAGGAGTTCTTTACGTCGACAAATATACAGGCGATAAAACGAAAATGAGGCAAAACTGCGTGTAAATGCCAACAGTCTTCCGCAGCCCTCTCTCTGTTCCTTAAAAGGTAACCAATTTACATTAAGTTTAAGAAGTTGATGAAGTAGATACTTTTTCAGTCAATCGGCTATCACATGTAAATTTTCATTTTTTACGCAACTTTAAAGTTGAAAGTTCTGCCTGTCTGTCTGTCTGTTTATCTGTCTATCTGTTTATTTGTCTGTTTGTTTGTTGTAGGTTTGTCTGTCTGACTGTCTGTCTGTCTGTCTGTCTGTCTGTCTGTTTGTCAGACAGACAGACAGACAGACAAACAGACAGACAGACAGACAGACAGACAGACAAACAGGCGTAAAGAGGGAGAGACAAACAGAAAGACAGACAGATATAGGCGACAGACAGAGAAACAGACAAACGAAGAGACGAAGAGACGGAAAGACTTACTGGCAGAAAACCAGACGAACATAGAGACGGAGAGACGGAGAGACGGTCAGGCGGGCAGTGCACAGACGGACACACAGACGTTGCCTCAAGACTATTAGGATCTTTAGTTTTCACTTCATAGATTTTGAGAATCAAACTTTGAGGCTTATCAGAATTAAGAGGTTTACTTGAAAAATGCATAACGAGATATTTTGTGTTGCAATATCGGAATTCATATTTTTATTTATAAAACTAATTTCGTTTTATTAGCCTCGAAATTTGAAATATCCCAAGAAATCCGATAATTCGGGACTCCGTGTCCAATGCAGAAAAAACCTCCTTTTGCGCCAGTCCAGAATAAATTAGTTCCGGCTAAAAACTATTGAAAAATAATTAAATTAAGCTTGTTTGAAACGAAGTTGCAGCTGGTGTTATGATACATTAGTACCTAGACATGTCTGTACTTAGGTACATAAGTACATATTTACATAGGTACAGCCAGTCGGAAAGGTACGTTGCAGAATAGCAGCTGGTGTCATAGCATGTGAGTACTTAAAACATCAGTACCTAGGTACATAAGTACATAGGTACAGCCTCTCTGATAGGCACACCGTGTTGAAGCTGGTACTACTGTACCTAGTCATGATTGTACCTAGGTACACAAGTACACAGGTACAGCCTCTTTAATGGGTACACCATATCAAAGAAGCTGGTACTCTGTGCCTAATCAATTGTACCTAAGTATGCAAGTACATAGGTACATGCTTCAAACTGACCACTTAATGAGTTTTTTATGCTTGTAGCGAAAGTCGCCAAATCTCATGAAAATTAAAAGATTTAATTCAAAAAATGCATAACAACATATTTTGCGTTTAAACATCAGAATTAATGTGTTTACTTTTAAGGTTAATTTCGTTTTGGTAGCTTCAACATTTGAATATGTCCGGTTTCAAAAATTGTTAATTTCATGATTTTGGGACATTGTTACATCCAAAAATTAATTAATTTGAAATCGACTGTCATCAACAAAAAATTATTCTTAAAATTAAGGAGCTTCGCCATTTTGTTGTGTGTGACTCCCCCTCCCCATTCCAGTGCACATCGTTCGAAGGGTTCGCGGCTCCGTGTCCGGTGCAAAAGAAAATCATTTTTCGCTTATCCAATGTAAATTATTTCCGGCTACAATATTATCGGATATGATTAAAATGCTCGTTTGAAATGAAATGTTTTTTGCATAAAGATATCTATAGTTGCCATCACAACATATACGCCAAATTTGAACACCGTTAAAGAAATTTGTTAATTAATAATTATCGACATTTTTTGAAGAGTTAAGCGATTGATCTATAAATAATCAATCACTGAATGACTTTTGCTAATTTTATGGTTCTGCATTTGCAAGACAGGTGATAAACCGAACAAAACGGTTAGGTTTTCTTCGTTCGCTCAGCTAGCCAGAATAACACTTTAAATTACCTAAACTTTTTGACAGATTCAATATATTGATAGCGTCTTAATTTTGATGAAAGAAG
>LRSR01011222.1:0-24530 GCA_001579985.1 Hypsibius dujardini
CTTTCCGGTGTTTTATTGGGCTCCTGTACATACACATGTCTGCGTGTGTGTGTCTGCGTGTCTGCGTGTGTGTGTGTGTGTGTGTGTGTGTGTGTGTATAGTCTGTATATGCGCGTATGGGTAAGAGGCCTCTAACTATATAACACACATCGCTAATTTACCTTGCATTGTCTGTCTTTCGCCACCACCAACAGTCGACAAGGTCGAATGCGAGAAGGATAAGATGCTGGTTTACATCAACGAACGCAAGGTCCAAGAAGAGTATCCAGGAGTGACCGTGGATCGTTACGTCGTCTATGTCAACAACTACAAGGACAGCTGCAAAGACGACTCCGGCGCGATAAGGTATGTCTTGATGATTTACACTAATCGTAATAGTAATAAGTAATTAGCAATGTAATCCCCCTCCCCCTCCCTCCTCCAAACATTAGATTATTAGCATCTGAAAGGAAAGAGCCCCGCTGTTTAGGGTAGCCGGATAACAAAGGGATTGGCGGGCGCTCATGACGCAAGGGCGACCTCTGAGTTTTCACGCGGCTCTAGAGGCGTTTTTCTCATCAGGTTAATCTCTCAATTAATTCTCAAGATTTTAATTAGATATAATGAAAGGTTGTTTTTTCTATTAATTCACTTCGAGTTTTTCCCTATTTAAAACTGAAGTTTAGAAAAATACAGATCTCTTTCAAATATTGCCCGGAATCCCTTTCAACTACTCAACTACTCAACTACTCAACTACTCAAATACTCTTCTCGATTGTACATTAGTATTAAACTGCATTAAGTGCGCATTTTATGACAGAGCCATTTGTTTTGGATTTCTTCTTCAATCGCCAGTTTTCGTAAGTTTCCATTCGTCCTGGAGAACAGTCGACATTTTTTACTCAACAGAGAGCCCGATTAAGGCTGTTATAAAATGTCACTGGTGCTTATAATAATAATATTTAATTAATTCAGAGTATATTAAAATATTATAAAAAACTAGCGTAATCGAGTTTTGCGTAGAAACACTTTTAGAATAATGTCTAAGTATCAAAAACTGTTGCAAAAAAGGGTCACGAACCATGTCGGATTAGATCTTACATCCAATCAATAAACTGAAACTCACGATTTTCAATTGAGACAATTTTGAAAAAGACGTTTTTAAACAAGCTGCTTGTAAAAAGTTTCTGTTATCCATCGTCATAATTTTTATCAACTTTCAGAAAAAGTTGTTTTCTTGAATTGATAACGACTTTTTGTTAAACCACCGTTTCCTTTAAGTGTGAAGTTGAAGTTGAGCCATCTGATGTCTTTGTAAATTATCAAGGGTTATGTGGTCGACGACAATGTACGTGCGCCAATTGAGATCTTCCGAATTTCTCCCCATTGAACGGGAAACACTTTGTCACGAGTCATATTTCTTAAAATCATCTTAGGCGACAAGATATTTATGAAAAAAGTTTGGTTACGATCGAAGAGCTGCACTTGTAATTGTTCCCTTGTTAGTCAGTTGTAATTGTTCTCTTTCTAGTCAGTTGTACTAGTAATTGTTCCCTTGTTAAACAGTTGCACTTGTAATTGTTCCCTTGTTAGTCAGTTGTAATTGTTTCCTTGTTAGTCAGTCGCACTTGTAATTGCTCCCTTGTTAGTCGGTATTGGACGCGGATCAATCAGTAAAAATAAATTAAACTCATTTAATTATCGTGGCAGATTTTTAAATGATTCGAGATATTTAACCTTTGAAATTGCTTTTTTGTTGAAGCACCAGCGGGAAGTTGATGTCCAAGCGGTTCGTCGTCTGGCTCAACTCGCAGTGCGGCATCGACAGCACCTCCGACAACACTATGGGTCTTCATAAGGTAAGACCTACTTCAATAATTTTCCGTGTTCTGGGTCTTCGCGTTTTGTTGGGGTAGTAAATGTTGTAAGGGACAGGAATGGTTGGTCTACCAGACAACAATCCGCCTGGAGGCGCTCAATCCCCGCCCCACGGACGGGAGGATTCTGGAGCAGCGGGTCAAGTGCGTCTACTCCACTTCACATCAAGCTGTCGCCGCGTCCAATAAACTCATCGTCAATGAGTAAGAAATTCTAATATCTTCAACAAAGCTATACTCCATGTGACGGTAAAAAAAAATTAATTTAGATAATTTAAAAAATACAAGTCTAGATAATTGAGATTAAGTTGATAATTCTCGTTCGGATGAAATTTAAGAAGTTTTTAGATAATATAAATAATGTAAGTGTATTTATTTATTTATTTATATTTATTTTATTTAATAATTTTTTTAATTTAGGTAATTGAAATTAAGTTGATAATTCTTGTGTTGCTGAATTTTTCTGCTGAAGTGTTCCTGTTTGCTTGACAATTTATCGAAGAGCTCGATACTTGTTAATAATTCGGAAACCGCAACACTGACCCTTAAAACGGGGACAACTATTTAAACGAACATGAAAATTTGCTTGCTGCTCGCCTATTTTTATTACTGTATGAATTAGCATTACGTTTAATTTAAAAAAGGTTTTTTTGTACGAAATATGAAAAAACATTTTTCTTTCTTCCCTCCTACAGTGCACCGGGGAATTTTGACCGTCAGACCGCGGTCTCCGGGACGAGTACCGGCGCGGGCACGGTGGAGGGGAGTGCGCCCTCAGTCGAGGACTTTATCGAGCTCTTCTTCTCCAATTCCGACCCGCAGTTCACACAGATGACCGAGGCGACCATCGGCGACACTGTTCGAGTGGTTTTACGCATGGCCACCAACGGTATGTCAAGCAATCAGCCAAAAACTCACTTCCATTTATTTATTTATTATTACATCTGCACACATTTATTTATCTACGTTTATGTATTTATTAATCCAGCACACTTACACAGTAATATCCATTTATGCTTATTTTTATTTATTATTTATACTTATATTTATTTGTATATTTATCTATTTACGTTTATATTTACATTTACTAATATTTATTTACATTGGTATTTATATTTATTTATTTACGTTAGTATTTTTATTTATTTATTTATTTACATTTATATTTACATCTAACATACGGCACAGTTACGGCAAGGGGACTAGATAGTTGGTTGGAAGTTGCTGAAACGGGAGGTGGGTGTGTTGCTTTGCAGTGGCATACTCGACGATGAAGCCGGAATTCTGTGTGGTCTCCAACAAACCGTACGTCAACCGAAACGACGCGGACTTCCGAGAGCTCATCCTCGTCCGTGACGGGTAAGGTGTATGCCGATGGCGTGTACATATCACGATTGTCCGAAGGGACACTTAAAACAATAATAGTAAAATATTTTTGCGTTTAACAGACGGAGCGTAAAATATTTATAATAATAATAACAAAAATGAATTACAATTATAATACATATTTAACAGATTATATTTATTTCACATGCGAAAATATTTTTTCCACGAGTAAGCAAAAAAATAATCTAAAAAAGCTATAAAATATTAAAACATTAAAACATTTAAAAAAATTTAAAAATTTAAAATTAAAATTTTTAAGGACCGATGTATATTTTGGGGATATAGCTTTACGGAAATTCTTCGCACATTATCATAAAGCGGGAAAAAGAATTCTACATCTTGAGATCCCTTAATTGTCATGGTTTTGCAAACTTTCGCTCAGAAAACAACGGTATTTCAAGCACGCCTTCATACCGATTAATCAACAGGGCGGAAAAGGCGAGGAAGATTCGGCAAATTTCTACACAAAATTGTTCTCTCCGTTTTAAGTCTAAAACCGGACTTGAAAGCCGCATAATAATGAGCGTTTTGTGTGACTTCCAGATGTAGCATCGAGTCGATTCCGCCGCTCAT
This sequence comes from Hypsibius dujardini, assembly GCA_001579985.1. Taxonomy (NCBI): domain Eukaryota; kingdom Metazoa; phylum Tardigrada; class Eutardigrada; order Parachela; family Hypsibiidae; genus Hypsibius; species Hypsibius dujardini. The sequence continues at coordinate 3,816 of LRSR01011222.1, forward strand.
CCCGAAGATGGTCTATCGCGCAGCGCTGGCGACGGGCGAACCGGAGATGTACTACAGCAAGTTCGTCATGTTCCAGATGGGCGACTTCAGCGAGCTCCACGCCATGTGCAACGTCCGACTCTGCATCACTAACGCCGAGGCGGCATGTGATACCCAATCGCCGGTATGATTGTCTGTCTGCCATTAATACTACTTTCATTATATTGTTCGCTTCATTAAAATTATGGTGCCCTCATGTGATGCATTTCCGGTTGTTCACAGAGAGGCTGCTTCGAGTCGGTCAGGAGAAAGCGTTCAGCGCCGTTTGGAGAGCCACCGACGAGTCGCATGATCACAATCAGCAGCAGCAACTCGGCGAACGGATCGGACATTTCGGATGTACTGACAGTCAGTGGGCGCCTGGTGATTCACAGTGGGGAGTCAGGCGGTGAGTTTTTGCAAAAGCATAAAGAACGAATTTTAGGTGTCCGAATATGTGTCTGAGTCTATGTTTATGTCTGTGTCTGTGTCTGTGTCTGTGTCTGTGTCTGTGTCTGTGTCTGTGTCTGTGTCTGTGCCTGTGTCTGTGCCTGTGTCTATGTCTGGAACCCATCAGTGTTCTTATTTACGATTGCCTATCATTAACCAAATACTTTCGCTGCATTTCAGTGTCGGAAGCGCAGCAGGAGCTGAACCGGTTTTGTTTTCCCACGCTGACCTTCTCGGTGCTGTCCGCCGTGCTGGCGTGGTTTTTTGTTCTCTCCCTGGCGGCGTCCCTGTGTTTAGCGTTTTTGTTGCGGCGCGAAAAGAAACGCGCCCAGTTCTTTCACACCAAGTATCCCTCCTGTTCGGAATCGAACTGTTCTTAGCAAGGACGCTATTATCGCGTGTGCACATACGGCACTCTCCGTTGCGCGTGCTTTGTTTTGACCTCTCTTCTTCTACAATGGGGAATCGGGCCGGGCCTCGTCCCACCATTTTTGTCTGGAAACCTTTCGTGCAGTTATCGACCCTGACGTCGAACCTTTTACGACTAACAATACGACTATAAGCATTTGTCAACCCGAAATCGGAACACGTCTGTTGCAATTGCCCAAAAGACGACACACCGGAGCAACGTTGCGTAGAATAATGGAATCTGATCGGAATAGGAAGGGTGTTGATATTCCTCAGGTTGCTGTGTGAAATACGCTTACGAAGTGCGTAAAGGTGAACTGCTTTGATGCGGAGTAAGAGTAATAAATCGTATCATTAATTACACTACGAGGAGGGTGCCTTAATTCCAGCCACCCCTTTTTGGGTCTTTATTTTAAGGTATCTAGCAATCCCATTATAAAGGGACCTTTCCATTACCTGAAATTCCGGGAAAAGAATACGCAGATTGTAATGAATAACTCATTAACTATCTAATCTGGCATTTCAGACGTCCGGGTCAGTTTTTTTTTCAAATTATTGATCAGAGTACTTAGTGAGGAATTCTAGAGGAGATGATACTTTCCCCCACGTTCCTACGCACGTTTTTCATTTTTATATGGGGCATCCTCCAACACCAAAACCAGTCATCAAGTCCAATACAGGATTATGCATATGCCACGCCCATATGCTTGATAAGCTTTTGGGTGGCTACGAATTGATTACTCCCTTGATACATAAGATGGCCTATCGTGTTCAGCGCTGTTCTACTAGCCGCCGTCGAGTCGGGGTGAACGAATCGGATGTCCGTGTCCTTGTCTGTGTCAGTGTCTGTATCTGTGATTGTGTCTGTATCTGTGTCTGCGTATGTGTCTGTGCCTGTGTCTGTGTCTGCGTATGTATCTGTGCATGTTTTTGTGTCTGTATCTGCGTATGTGTCTGTGCCTGTGATTGTGTCTGTATCTGTGTCTGCGTATGTGTCTGTGCCTGTGTTTGCGTATGTATCTGTGCCTGTGTTTGTGTCTGCGTATGTGTTTTTTGTGCTTGGGTCGGTGTCGGTGTCGGTGTCGGTGTTTGTGTTGATGTCTGTCGCTGTGTCTGCGTCTGTACATGTGGTTGTGTCTATGTGTGCATCTGTATTTGTGTCTGAGCCTGTGTGTGAACTTTCGAAAGGGGCATGAGTGAACATGGGAGATATGAGTGGAACGTATGTAATCAAAGACACATCCGGCCGACCACAGGCCGAAAATTCGCGAGCAGTGTGTTAAAAAACCATCTCGTAAATTCTCACTTCAGCCTGGAACTGGACTACTCCCGCTAAATACACATCTTTTTTCCATATACACTGGTGAGAAAAAAGATCCACAGAAGTAGAAGCACATACATCATCCTCGAATGTACCTCCCTCTCAAAGAAGAAGCCCGGATCTCATCCCCTCCCGTGAAGGCATACAGCAAGAGCTCGCACGGACACCCTCAAGCGAGAGAGAAGGAGGAGGAGAAAGAAAACAAAAAAAACCGAGTGAAAACATTGCGCGCGAAAACAATCCCACGAAAAGAATCGCCACAATTGATCAATTCATAAAACGAATCCTCCAGAGTCTCTTGGGTCTCCCCCTCACGCCATCGGGTCTCCCCCTCACGCCATGGACTCTTGATTGTCCCCGCTGACCTCCCGACCGATCTGCATGTCCAGCAGCTCGGTGGCGAGCCCGAAGCCCTCCTCCGAGTCCTTCAGCTCCTGCCATCCGGGGGTCTTAATCACCTGCCGCAGGTTGGAGGCAATGTGCATCTTACACTCCCGTTTGAGGCATTCCGCGTTGTAGTTGCAGGCCATGACGAAGAACTGCGTGACATTATCCACCGTGATGCGGCTGATGAGTTCAGTTTCGGTCTGCCGTTTGAGGTTATCAATCTGATACTTGTCCGCCGCGACGAGGAGGTGCTCGGTGAAGGCCGCCGAATTGGTCACCCGGTCGGTGTACATAAACTCCAGCAGGAGCCCGATAATGTCGCCCGGGTCGGGCAGGTCGACGGTGGCCTTGTTGTTCTCCTTAGTCGGGTGCGAGAACATGGCCTCAAAGTACTTGCTGCGCTGGGAGATGATGAGCTTGTGCGCGCGGTACTCCTTCCCGTCGCCGCTTTTTATGATGACGTCGGAGGAGCGGCCGGTCTTGAGGAGGTCCCCGAAATCGATCCCGAGCGTCATCCGGGGGCAGTCGATGCGGTTGGTGCTGCTCTCCACCTCCACGAGGATTTCCAGGTACCACAGGATGCGGATGGAGTCGTTCAGGAGGAACTTTTTTTCCTCCTCGAAAAGGTCGTTGTGGGAAATGAATTCGGGCCAACCCCAACTGCGGAAGGGAGAAAAGCGGATGCGTTTCAGTATGGAATTCAAAGATTCGGACAGAAAAATTCCTTGTTGACCCATCAGTTTGTCTATCTACCTGCGTGACTGTCTGTATGTCAGCTTGCGTTCCAGTATGTCTGTCTTCCTGTGTGCCTTCCTGTAATCTTTCTGCCTATTCATGTATATATCTGCGGTTAACTTCCTTGTCTGCTGTCGGTATCTTCAACTGCCTGCCGTCATGTCTATCTGATATCCGTATTACCGTATCATCGCATGTGTCTATAGTACTAACGGCATGCCCATGAGTCTGCCTGTATGTCTGTTTTACCACCTGCCTGGTTGTATGAAGGTTCCTCCGTATCTGCCTGTGGCTGTCCACCGTTTGCCAGTCTAACTACATCTACAGTTTCACCTTAACCTATCTGTGTCTATATTTTCCTGCGCTGGCTCGCCTCCCTCGATTACCACTAGGGAGTAAGGGTGGCATCAAATGTGAAATCAAATCACATGGAATGGGGTCTGTTTGTCTGTCAGCCTGTCTGTCTGTCTGTTAGTCTGTTAGTTTGTCTGTCAGCCTGTCTGTCTCTCTGCCTCTGTCTGTTTGTCTGTCTGTCTGTCTGTCAGAATTCACGTCTTCCTGTTTGTAGAGTTAGGACAAGGTTAGGACCTGAAGTTATCCCTTGTGAAACAATCGACTTTGCCCATCTTGGCGGAACGTTCCATGGTTTTTAGAGCCTCATTGATATCGTCGTCGAAGGAGAGGATTTTGCCGCGGTGCTTGGCCTGGACGTGGCCGTTGTTGGGCTGGTGCACGCACAGGTAGGCGGACACAAAGTTCCGTTCAGGTACGTCACGGTTGAAGCCGAGTGGGTGTACCCGGAGATACCTAGACAAGAGGAAGAGCAATTCATAAGACAAGGATCGCCGTCAAGTCAATCAAATCAACCAATTACTTATGCCACCGAGAACCAAACAATCTTTCAAACATGAAAACACCCATTATAGTAAAAAATTACTTTCCCGTTATTGGAAAATAAAGCTACAAAACGAACACACAAACTGGAAAAAGGATAATGGTGTCATTTATCATTACCGCAGACAGCATCCAATACTACAAATCAATCAATCAATCAATCAATCAATCGACAACTATCAATCATAGAATGACGCGTGGAATCAATCAGACCAAAGCTAATCAACCAATCAATAGCCGAGCGTCCTTCTGTAATAATTCAATTTTAGTAAAAATAAGAAATTTTAAAAAAACTCTAGATTATCTCTCATAAAAATAAAACAATACACAAATTCAATATGATCCAAATACATTATCTCGTTTCAAAAAATATCAAACACCCACGTGGACTTGTCAACTCCATGCTTGCATAACAACTCTACTGAAAGTATTAAATCAAATCGTGATCATCAATCAATCAAAGCTCCGTGTGCAATCAACCAAATCAAGCTAATCAATCAATCAAGCAACAGTGAAGCAAAAGATTCCTTAAACAGACAGTTTCAGGTTAAAACTGAAAACTACAAGAGAATTGCAAAGTACCCCCACAAAATCCAATCCAGTCAAGTCCAAATGCAGTCCGTCATTTAAAAAAACAATCCCAACACGCACGTGAACACGTCAAGACGACGATTCAATCAAATCGTGATCATCAATCAATCAACGACACGCGTGTAACGCACCAAATCCAGCTAATCAACCAATCAAGCAGTAGTAAACCACACAATTCCTCAAACAGACAGTTTCTGGTTTAAATTGGGAATTTCAATAGAACTTCAGACTGCCCCCACAAAATACAATCCAGTCAAGTCCAGATATAGTCCATCATTTAAAAAAATACCCCTAACACGCACGTGAACACGTCAAGCATGCTTGCATAACCACCCCATTAAGTCAAAAAATCACGGAGATCTTGGCACACTCTCTTTCTTCGAAGGCTTTTTTTCTGACTCACCATTCCGTGCCGTCGGGGGTCGTGAATTTGGGGCTCTTTATCGACTCATCCTTATCCTTGACGAAGGTGTAGTTACTGATGGTCCACAGGTAGTGGCACTTGATGGTCTTGATGATGGTCGTCGCGTGGTACGACAACGTGCTGCCGTCCTCGCTGCTGAGGCTGCCTCCTCCACCCGCACCCACAGTGCCACCACCACCACCATTGTTGTTGTTGAGGGTGCTGCTGCGGCCCGTGGAGGGGTTGAAGCCGCCCCTGGCATTGCCGTTGCTGGACTTGACGCTGCTGCCGCCACTGGACGCCATCATGGAAGGAAGGCGCAAGGATGGCCTGGAAGAATTCACAGGGAGGGACGAAAAATGGGGGGACAAAAAAGAAATTCCTCTGATTTTTCAAGTGTGTAAAAATTGTCAGGCTGTGTGTGTGTGTGTGTGCATGAGTGAGGAAGGAAAACAACACGGACGAAGGAGACAGACAGACAGAGTAGTGAACGGCGAGGGCAAGGCACACACACGCGAGATGATTCATCTAAGCAGTGGACAGGGAGCGTGCCTAACGATTCGTTGAGGAACAACAGGGAAATTCTTGCGTTTGTTGCTTTTGAACTGTCCTGCCGATTTTAATGAAATTAACTGACGATGACAGGGGGTTTATACTAACTATCTGGAAAAAAATACATATACGAATTCATTCGGAAGAGCTTCGACATTGATCACATGTAGGTATCGAGTTTCGATTAGGGAACAGCTGCTCCGTCAGAGGTCCTGGTTTCAAAATCAGTTTTCTCAACAAGCGCAAATTGTTAATTACTTTCTTTTTCTGTCTCAGTTTTTCAACGGCTTCAAAATATGCGACCAAGTTGGGATGATGGAAAAGTATTAAGGAGAAGAAGTTATTTAAGCTGCTCGAAACAGCTAGTAAAAACGTCAATATTATTAGGCAAAATCCCCTTTCTCTTTGACCCGCCGTGGAAGGAGCTTGTTCCAGAATAATGTGCATGTAACCACGTGGCATTTTCGTGTTGTAGACCACGTGAGCAAACCGGCTTTTGTGGGATGGGGTCAGCGGATGTGGGGGCGGAGCTTGGTGGTAGCGTTGAACTGGGGCAGGGGGCGCCACACTCTGCTCACTGGCTGGACTCACAGGTCGGTCATGTTGTTCGTTCGCCTTCCACTTCTCGACCTTGAATTTGAATTTCAATCAATTTGATCGCGAAAAAAATGTACGTTGAGTGATTTAATTAAGTGATTGTGTCGAATTTCTGACTTGCTTTTATGGTGGTCCAAACTGAAAGCATTTGCTTAGCAGGCCTTTTGAATGCGGCCAAGCTTTTGATTGCGATCAACTGGTGCTGATTCTTGGACCCCCCGTGAATTAGTTCCGACGGGCCGAAAACCCTGAAGTGCTTCAATCAAGTAATCAATCACCCGATTCTAAACACAATTTGTAGCGAGAATGTAGGCAATCAAGCACGTGCAGTCTTGTGGTCTCCTATTTTTGCAACCAATCAGGTCCGGTCTCTTCTGACTGATCACGCAGTAGCACCAATTGATCAGAATTCTACAGTACGAGGTAAAGGCCGTTAACCAGGCCGCTTTTAGAAATCGTAACTTAATCAGGCCGGTTTTTTCAACGTTGATTTCCCGGTGCTGCAGTGCTGCCATGCCATAACAGATGGCTTGAAAAACATTCAGAAAAATTCTCTGACCCATTTTAGTTCGTTCCTAAGCCTCACGGTTCGAATTTGAGTCCAAAAAAAGGAAGAGAAGAATTTCAATGGAGAAGTGTGTAAGTAGTCCGGTAGAGGCGCCACTTCGGTTCCATCTCCCTGGGTTGATTTCGCAAAAACGACTTATGCGCCACCTGTTGGCCTGCCGGCCTGGTTAAGTTACGATTTCTGAAAGCGGCCTGGTTAACGGCCTTTACCTCGTACTGTTCTGCCGGTATTCATCAGAAGGCTAAAAACCGCGCATTTTATTCGCGCATTGATTAAGCTTGAGCCGCTGTAATTCGTCATGGATCCGAAGGGGCTGGTAGGTGATCCTGGTAAAAGTAAAACGACCCTGAAGGAGAAACCAAACTGAAATTAAATTAAAAGTTCACAACTAAATTTGATTAGTTTCGTTTGGCTGACAGAAAAGTAAAACGAAAAGCTTAAAACAAAAGAATGTACTGGGAAAACATTTAGCTGAGAAAAGTAATTAGTCATCGATTAAAACTGAACGAAACGAAACTAAAATTGAATTGAATTGAATTGAATTAACAGTTTACCATTAATTGTGTTTAGTTTCGTTTTATTTTTTGATTGAGAAAAAAGCTCAAACAAAAGCTTCACGCAAAATAAAATGAGCTAGGAATTCAGTTGGAAAAATTAAAATTATTCATCGCTTTAAAATAAAGTAAACTAAACCAAAACAGAGTGAATTAATAATATGTGCGATTCAAAAATTAAATCAAAACTAAATCAAAAGATTCGTACAGTGTCGTTAATTTTCAGTCTTCTGTCATAATTTATTGTATTATTGTAAATCATATTTAACTGTCAAATTCATATCTAGCACTAAAGCGTACTAGTTGGAAAAATGATAATTAGTAATCAATCCTCCATCGATTAAAATTAATTTCAACGCTTAGTGGTTTCAGAAAGTAAGCTTTAAATAAATAATTTCTGTTGTATTTTTTTTGTAATCCCTGACAAATTTAGAATTAACTTTTTACTAATTTAAATGCAAAAAAATAAAGTGAGGGAAACTATAAGCATTAGCCAAATAATTTCGAATAAAGCCCATTTATTAAAAAAGTTTAGTTATGTACTGAAAAACTAAAAACTGTTAATGTGAGGTTTTTATCAACAAGATAACTTGTTTTCGTACTGATTGCCGATATGTTTTCTGTTATCTATTTCGGTCTCCTGCTGCTAGGTATACAGACAGACAGACAGATAGACAGACAAACAAACAGACAGACAGGCAGACAGACAAACAGTTAGTCAGACAGTCAGTCAGAGAGACAGACAGACAGACAGACAGACAGAGAGACAGAGAGACAGACAGACGGGCAAACATACGGGCAGACTGGTAAACAGACAGACAAACGAATGACATGTTCCTTTCAACAATCCACGATTACAAGTTTCTCATTTCTACGAAGGCGGGAGCATTTCCTAAGGCCTAGGCAACACAAGGTGGCTGAACCTAGCGGGATAGGATGGACCACAACAAAGTGGTCTTCGTCCTTAAGCCGCTCGTAGTTGTCTCCCGGACACTCTTTAAATAAATTAAAAAGCTAGGCTGGGATGGATCACTTGGAGGAAGATGATCAAACGTTTGCACTGAAAGGCCCAGCGTTTTGGCAAAAGGAAACGCTATCGGACCGTCAAAAAGGCGAGTTGGCCCAGATGATGTTCGCCGAGAACGAAGACGATGAGCGATACCTGCGCGTCCACCCGGAAGTGGACTACATCATGGCCGCCGTTGTGATGTAATTGTGAGCTCCATTATCGTCTGGTTTCGCTATTTCGAGTGCAAAACTGGACTCCTTTTCATTGACCCTAGGGCCGCCCTGGAGAGTCCTCCGAAAGATGCACTACGATTTGCTATAGGTTAGCCAGCCTGCTTCTGATTGCTTTCTGAAGTATGTGAACGCTAAGTTACGGCTGTCTAATTAATGATTACAGTATCCGGCTTGGCTGTCTGTTTTCTGTGAATGTCCTTGTCCTCTGTGCCTAGCTCATGAACATTGAACATTACTGCCTTTCAATCTTTCAGCCTGCCTGTCTTTCTGTCTTTCTGTCTGTTTCTCTGCTTGTCTGGCTGGCTGGCTGTCTGTATCTGTCACTCTTTATGTCTCAATGCCCATATGTCTGCGTGCCTGTCCGTTTGTCTGTCTGCCTATCCGGTCTGTCTGTCTGCCAATTTCAATCCATTCCATGCCCATGCCTGCCTGGCCATATATGCGTAATCGTCTGCATGGCTATAAGATGCACGTGCCTGAATGCCTTCCAATCATTCCAGATTACCTTTCACAAGACAACCTCAAAGAGCAGGTCATGAGCCAGGTCTCAGAGTACCGCATGGACGACATCGCCCGCCGCCGGCTCCACGAACTCGAGTACCGCGGCACGGTCCCGCTGGACGCGGAATCAGACCTGGCAGCGGTGGCCGCAAAACCGAACAACACCCCCAAACGAACCGACAAGCAATGATGTGAAGGCCCCAACCCGCTCCTCAAAGAAAAACCACGAACACACACCGACAAAGAAAACGCGAAAACATATTTACGCACTGATACTGACGTGCGGATGAAGTGCAAACTGTGACGGCAGGAGACATAATTTAAATTTCGCAAGAAAGCAAACACGTGTAAAAACTCTCCGAGCTTCAAAATTGTACTTTAAATAAAAAAACAGTAGTCGTTCCACGGAAACTCAGGATGGCAACACATATGTCTCTGCAGGTCCCAAAGAACGCGCCAACAGAAAGGGAAACAAGGGACAGGCAGATAAAAGTGTTCTCGAAAAGAGTCCCTGACCGATTCTCACCAATCCTTCTTCCGGTTGTCCACACTGATCTTCCCCCCTCCCATGGAGACGATCAACAGCAAGCCCCCGATCACACTCTGCGTCTGGAAGAAGTCGTACTTTAAAAAGTCCCGCATCGGCCGATTGGCGGGGATCGTCCAGAAGCAGTTGAGGTAGACATTCCAGAAGCCCAGCCACAGGACGAGGATGAAGGCCGACAGCTTGGTCTTGTATCCGATCGTCACCAGGGCGATCAGGAGGGAGCCCACGAGGACCTGGATGACGTTGGAGACGCTCATCTCAAAGTGCAGGAGGGTGGCGAACATAGCGACCAGTAAGACGCGGCCAGTGAGTTGGAGCCAGTTCTCGGCGTTCTTCCCGTCGCCGACGCTGGGGAGGCCCGCGCCGAAGCTGGTCTTGCCCTGCTCGGCGCGCGATTCTGCGAGGAGAAGGAGGAGGCCGCCGGCCAGCGCGAGGTTACGCATGAGGAACTGTACGTCCCAGAGGATTTGGTAAGCGATGGTCTGCATGGCGACGATGCCGCAGAGGACGCCACAGGCGATGCCGACGCGCTTCCGCAGGAGGATCATGATGCAGGGAATGATCTGGCCGAAGAGATTGAGGATGACGAAGATGGTGCTGAGGAAGTATCCCATATTCCAGGTGGCATCCATCTATGGGGAGAAACGAAGAAATATTAATAACTGTACAATCTTCCGGTTCAGAAAGCATGCTTGCAGCTTGCTTACATGTCTTTCCGCCCGCTGTCTGTCTATCCTGTTTCCTGTCTGGCTGCCTGCCTACCTGCCTGTTAGCCTATATGTCAGCCAGTCAGCCTGTCTGTCTGTCTACCTGCCTGCTTGCTTGCCTGCCTGCCTGCCTGCTTGCTTGCTTGCTTGCTTGCTTGTTTGCCTGCCTGCCTGCCTGCCTGCCTGCCTGCCTGCCTGTTGCGTACTTGCCTGCATGTCATTTTATTTGACTGACGCTTACTACAGGTATCTCCTTCAAGCTCCTCTGTTCGTCTGACCGTAAACAAATCGAGAATCAATCATGCCGTAAATAAGTACTATAAACAAACAAAAAACAAACAAAAATAATAGAAAGCGACAAACGATCGAGGGAACGGTAAGGAAATTTCAAAAATAGTCACATGGAAAATAATTCCAGAAATTACGTCGGCATTACTGTCAGAATGACTACTTGGAGTGAGTAAAAGTAAAAGAAAAGAGAGTGACTGAGGAGACCAGTGGTTAATTTCCTTCAGCAGAAGAACGTTAAATCAATCAATCCAGCAAAGGAGACTCAAACGACATTACCAACCAGCCAATTCAACAATCAAACGACAAGACAATCAAGCAAGTCAATCAAGGCACAAATCAATCGATTCATCAATCAATCAACCGGCCAAAGCAGCCACTCACATAAGCTCGCTGTTCGTGCCATTGAAACCACATGCGAATGCCGTCCTCCAGGAACGTGGATACCAAACACAGCCGCGCAATGTGCGGCAGAAAAACCTTCGTCTTTCGATAGAAAATATCCGAGAAATCCTCCAGCCTGTCCAGCCAGGGCACCTGCTTCACTCCTCGTGTCCGGGCATTATCCAAAAACGAGGCCATTTTCAGAGTGCCTAAAAGCGAGAGAGGAATAGAAATTTACGTACTTACAACTGAAAGAAATTTTACACTTACTTAGACGGAGTCTAGATGGGACGGAGAACTTAGGGGACCTCCGGTTTTTTAGAGCGATTTTTTTATTTAGTGGCAAAAATCACCCCAGCTGTTCCTTCGGTACTTTTTGATCAATAAATACGTGTCAATGCAATAGGTGTTGTTGCCCCTGGGGCAAAAGTACTGCTCAATAGACTGCATTCTGATGACCTCGAGAATGATGCCCGAGTGGATTAGTACTGACCTTATTTCGTCGGCTCAGCGGTCGGCTCTCGATTGTAAACGGATTCGCGGGCTCCGATCTGTTGAAGCTCTGTTCCATCATTAACTTTGAGTATTTCAAAATATTAATATTTTAGTATACGAACTCAGTCCTTACGCAGCCTATTAATTTTTTGTTCGCGATTCTGGATATGCTTTCAACTTTGCCAGAATATTTTGGGTGAAACTACTCGGTTTCGGTTCCGACTCTCTCAATACTGTGGCCCGCTGGCTCAATTTAGCCGATCGAATCTTGGCCGACCGAAACCATCCCAAAAATCGCGTTCTGATTACGGTTATCTTTCAGGGCCTGCCCATTGCGTTAATTTGGGACGGGTGTATTTGTTGTGGTCTGACTTAATTTCCGTGACGTCGATTTTTTCGTGGCGAATTTTTTGTCGATCGCGGACTTTACCTCCAAGCTCCAACGGAAACACAGCCCCTCTGGGTTGTACTCGATATGTGCTGAGGAAAGGCAGAATTTAGTGAAAGTCTTCTTTACTTCACTTTTCGGTGTTCATAATTACATGAATATAATCAAGGAGCGGTTGATTTTGCTGATTTTGAGACGCCCTTAGACGTTTTTGTGATTTATGGGAATGACATGAATCTGATATACCGGCTTGCTCATTATATCGATGGAGGACCTATTTTAATGTTATGGGAAATCTGAAGACTTGTATTTTGAATGGATTTGACGGGTGATTCGGGCCAGGAAGCATCCACGGCAACCGCGGTGAGTTGGCCATGTCAGGCTGCGGTTGATTGGCTGATTAATCAGTTGAAAATGTCACGATATTGATTGGTCGATTTGCTTCGGCGGTCCGTCGCTTGCTTGATTGATTATGTATTTGGATTTTTTTGCGCTCTGATCTACCTAACGATTGATTGAGAACTTGCGGCTTGATTGAGTGCTCAATTTAAGCCGACTGATATATTAGTCTGATTATTCTTTTGCAACTAATTCAGTTCACATTTTCACTTATGAGCCATTGAATGAATGAGTTTTTATCTCTGAAATTTTTTCCCAGAGTGTTTTTCATCTGTTCTAATTTTGGTATTCATAGATTTCAAAATAGAATGAGTATGCTCCTAAAATGAACGTTCATTTGCATGAAAAAAGAAGTGAAATATCGATTTGTTTAATTTACGGTCTGTTTTTTAGTTTTTATAAACATTATGTAACTTAAAAGATGGTTGGTTTTTATAGTTTCTAAAAATACAATACAAATAAATGAAACGTTTAGTGACTGTCGGTTTGTTTTTAATTTATATAGAAAACAAAACAAAAATTAGAATTTCAATTTGCGATGAAGTTGGGCATGCAATCAGACATAACTGTCCAGACAAAACCATCCAGACAAAACCATCCAGACAGAACTGTCCAGACAAAACCATCCAGACAGAACTGTCCAGACAGAACTATCCAGACAGAACTGTCCAGACAGAACTATCCAGACAGAACTATCCAGACAGAACTATCCAGACAAAACTATCCAGACAGAACTGTCCAGACAGAACTGTTCAGACAAAACCATCCAGACAGAACTGTCCAGACAGAACTATCCAGACAGAACTATCCAGACAAAACTATCCAGACAAAACTATCCAGACAGAACTATCCAGACAGAACTGTCCAGACAGAACTGTTCAGACAGAACTGTCCCTCAAAAAGGGTTTATCAGCTTCCGAATAAATACAAATACAAAATGCTAATTTTTTTTCTATCGTTCTTTTCAGGATGGCCAACATAATTTGACCTCACCGATGGAGCCACGACGGAAGGAGAATATGCCTGATTTATTACGTGTCGACGCGTCGTCGGTGGAGAACGGCGGAGACTCGCACGACCATGCGGCTGCCGTGGAAGGCAATCGAACGCCGTCCCCTTCCCCTTCCGGCAACGCCCCGGAGAACGTTACATCCGAAGTGAAACTTTTGAACGGCGATCGCAACGTACGACTTCTTATATTTATACTCTTTCCCTCAACAACGAAGTCCGTCGACTTACACTTTTTGACTTGCTGCTTTTTTTTGCAGCATGTCGAATCGGCAGCCGGAGAACAAAAGAAAAAGATCCCCGTAAGCGATGGTAGCGGCGATCACTTTTGAGGGTGCCTTTTTTGTTGTTGTGCCGATTTGAATTAGTCCTTGCGTCTTTGTAGGTGGAATCTCTGAGCAAGGAAGAGTTGATTGCACAAGTGAAGAAGCAGATGATCCTGCTGCAGAAGACCAAGGCGCGCTATGACGGTTCGTCACTTTATTTCGGCTTTGAATAACCGATCGGCGAGAAGATGCGGAGAAACGCCATGACATGTAGTCATGACTGACGAACCGGGCAAATAAACCGTTTGCATGAATAAACAGTCACTCGGGGCAGAGATAGGCAAACAGACAGACTGACGAACAGATAAACAGCATTCAGACAGACAGACAGACAGACAGACAGACAGACAGACAGACAGACAGACAAGCAAGCAGACAAACCAGAGACATCCGGATGGACGAATGAACGTGCAGAGACAGAGAGAGAGAAAGTCCTGCTTACCTGTGTAAGAACTTGTAGGTAAAACACAGCGATTTGGTTTGATCGATTTATCTGCCATTTGCAGAGTTACAAAAGAAGTTTACGGATTCGGAACGGCCCATCATTCCAAACGGCACTGCGGAACAAAATTCATCGGATGACAGAAGCGCATCATTGCTCCGCGAAAAGATCACTTCCCTTGAAGCAGACCTCAAAGCCGAGCGCGAACTCCACCGGAAAGCCAAAGAACAGCAGCAGACCCCGAAAACCGCGCAAAATTCTGTCGCCGATCTGGAACTGCGCGATTATCAGCGCACGATCGCGCTGCTGAACGAGAAGGTCGGTCCCTCTTTCCCTCCGTCTTGTCTGCTTGTCTTTCAGTCTGTTGATTCATCGATCTCTCTGACTGCCTGTTTGTCTGACTGCCTGTTTGTCTGTCTGACTTTTTGACTGTCTGTCTATCTGTCTGCTTGTCTGTATGTCTGTATATCTTTCCTTCACCTATCTGTCTGACTGCCTGTTTGTCTGTCTGACTGTCTGACTGTCTGTCTATCTGTCTCCTTGTCTCCTTGTCTGTATGTCTTTCCTTATCCTTTCTGTCTGACTGCCTGTATGGCTGTCTGTCCTTCCATCTGTCTGTTTATCTCTTCTGTTTGACTTTCGGCCTTTAAATTTCACATGGGAATTCTTTTGCAGGTGACCGCCAAGGACGACTGCATCCTCCGGATCACCGAACAGCTCCGCACTGCGGACCAACTCCTCCTGACCAAACAGCAAACCGTCCAGGATCAGGCCAAGCAAATTGAAGAATTGGCTGAAAAAAATGCCAGGCTGGAGAGTAGTTTGTCCGATGCGCACCGGGAGCACGCTGACAAGGCTCGCCTGATGTCTGGCCTACGCGATGAACTCTCCTCGGCTGGAGAGAAAATTCGCAGCTTGGAAGGGAAGTTGGGGAGCCACTCCGAGGAGCAATCGGACTTGGTGCGGAATTTCAGCCGGCTCCAGGAGAGCGTGGAGGCCAAGGAGCGTGTTGTGCAGGGGAAGAATGCGGAGATCTCGCGGTTGACGGTTGATTTGGCTCATGTGCGCAGTCAACATGATCATGTGCTGCGAGACTTCGAGGACTATAAGGTATCTATTTTTATTTATCTTTTAACCCGTGGCAGGTCATAAAATAATTAATCACTTTTAATTGATGCTTGTTTATTAATTTGACTTGATTTTTTAAGGTGCGAGCGCAGGCGCTCCTCCGGCAAAAGGACAACGTGGTGGAGAGTGCCCAACGTCAACGGGAAGTAGACGATCTGGTACAGCGCGTAGCTGAGTTGGACGCCGACCTGGAAGGGAAGGAGCGGAAGATTGTGGAACTGAATGAAGAATTGAAAAAGGAGAAGTGGGCCGCGGATGCGGCCAAGCGAACCTTTGATACAGAAAAAGTGCACTGGGAGCGGACGATTTTGGACGGGGAAGTCAAGATCCGTTCGTTGGAGGCTGCCCAGGTAAAACATGCTTTCTGGGAGGATAAACGTACAGAAAAGAGGGCAAACAGGCACGCAGACAACGGGGCAACTCTTCAGGCAGGCAAGACGGTAGATATGCAAGCAGACATATGGATAGACAGGCAGGCAGACAGGACAGACAAACAGACAGACAGACAGACAGACAGACAGACAGGCAGACAGACAGGCAGACAGGCAGGCAGGCCGGTAAGCAGGTAAGAATATAGGCAGATAGGCAGAAAGATTTTCAATCTGTGTGACTGACAGATACGTAGAAAGGAAAACAAACATACAAATAGAGAGTTAGTCAGTCACTCAGACACGCAAACACACGGACGGACAGACAAGTAGACAGAGAGTCAAGTAATTTCGGTGTTGCTGGACGATAAATTCATAAAGACTGTTGTTTCAGGAATCTGCATTCCAAGACCAACGCCGCAAAATCAAAGCCTACGAGATCGAGATTAACAGCTTGAAGGACCTTCACGGGAGCACCAACGAGAAGCTCCTGGACGATCTCCGCCAACTGCGCACGGAAAACGAAAGTCTGCGCCACAAAGACACTTCCTTGGACAGCCGATTCGATCGCATGGACCTCAGCCTGGATGAGTTGAACTTCACCCGCAGCAAATCGGAAGAATTCGGACCGACCGATGTGGCGCGCTCACGGAGCGGCTCCTCCGAGCACAACAGTTCGCCGACCTCCGAGCTGCCCTCGTCCGTGTTCAATCGCACCATCAGCGTGTCCGCCAGTGAGCCGAACAACTCGATCAGCCAACAACCCTTCGAGAAGCTCATCGCCTTCCCGGTGCACAACAGCGTCGCCACCACTTCGGCAAAAGACATTGAGGTACTGTAGAGTCCCGACCCATCCGTGGTACTTTTTAGACCCCCCCTCCCAGTAAATCAGACCCGGTGGGCCAAAACAACTTACGCTGCAATCGATCAATCAAATCAATGAATCGACCGCAGAAAGAAAGGATGAAAAGTAACTGAACTGCTTACGCAATCAATCAATCAATCAATCGACACGCGCGGTCTTGTGGTTCGCACATCTTTGCAGTCAATCAAAACGGTCGCTTTTACTGTGTGATGACGCAGGCACCACGGATGGGTCGCGATTCTACAGTGTATGTGCAGTTGTATATCGACACTGGCCATTAAATTAGTTTTAACTAAAGCGTATTGAGCTTATCTAAAATATTAATATAATATTAATATGAATATAATATAATATTAATATTAATATAAAATATATGGATATTAAGTGTGTAGTGAGAATTTAATTAATAATGAATAAGGTCTATATCACTTAGTGATAGTAATAATTAATAGTGCTACTATCAGTTAATAGTAATGATAAATTGATAAATTTGCTATTGAAAATTTAGGTGCGGCGGATGGCGCATTTGTCGGAGCTGCTGCACGAAAGCGAGAGCGCCAACGTCCGGCTGAACGACCAAATCCGCCTGCTCAAGTCGGAGCTGCGTCGCGTGGAAGCCAACACGGAGCGCGACAAGCACGCCAACTCGCTGGAGTACCTGAAGAATGTGCTGATGCAGTTCCTGACGCACCGGGTGGCCGCCTCCGAGCAGGAGAAGCTGATTGAGGTGATGACGACCATCTTGAAGCTGACCACGGAGGAGCGCCAGCAGCTGCTGAAGGCCGCCGCCTCGGCCTCCTACATTCCCGAGGGGATCAAGTCCTGGGGCACCTACCTCAACCCTTGGAAGGCCAAGGATGATGGCTGATCTCGTCTCTGGGATCTTCCGTGTCTTTTTGTGGTGTCACTCCTGTGCGAGAGCCTTTTTGGCGTCTTTCGATATTTTTTGCAATTTATGCACGCGGAAGGTCTTTTCCTGTTTTATTTCTCCCTCGCCCGGTTTTTCTTCAGGAACCCAGCGTTGTCGACGGGTTCTCCGCCTCCGCTTCCCTGCTTAGACAGATGGTAGACTTTCTTTCGGCTTTCACAGCGCCTTTGGCGTTCGTCACCTGCTTCGCGTAACAGTCTGCGGTTCACATCTCTCTTATTATCCTTGGAAATAGTGACGGAACAATAACGAAAAAAGAGCGTTTACTTTCTGGGACGAGAATCCAAGTTACTGCTTCGCGTAACAGTCTGCGGTTCGCATCTCTCTTATTATCCTTGGAAATAGTGACGGAACAGTAACGAAAAAAGAGCGTTTACTTTCTGGGACGAGAATCCAAGTTACTGCTGAGCGTGATGGAACAGACAACTGGAGTTCACGAAGCCTCCGAACGATTGATACGAGCGGCCGGCTAGAGGGGCTGATAGTCGGTTCAATGGAGTAACGGGCCAACCGGTAGGTGGTCGGGCAGTCCTAATAATGAACCGTGGGACCAAAACCTTGAGCGGTTCACCCTCATGACAACCGATTAATCTGGATTCTCGACGGTGAATTCGAAAATTATGCGGTCAGCCTAGAAGGTCATCGCACGACCTGAAAAAGACAGTAGGTC
This sequence comes from Hypsibius dujardini, assembly GCA_001579985.1. Classification (NCBI taxonomy): domain Eukaryota; kingdom Metazoa; phylum Tardigrada; class Eutardigrada; order Parachela; family Hypsibiidae; genus Hypsibius; species Hypsibius dujardini. The sequence continues at coordinate 21,980 of LRSR01011222.1, forward strand.
CGGAAAGTGGACGATCGGTCTGGAAGGCTATCGCACGGTTTCAAAGGTAGGCAGTTAATCCGAAAGGTGGACGGTGGGTTCGAAAGACATGCGGTCAGCCTAGAAGGTCATCGCACAATCTGAAAGGTGGATGGTAAGTCAACTAGAATATTCAGGCAAAGGGGGGCAGGTTCGGAAGAACGAGCTCAAGCATCCAAAATGACTAGGCGCACTCAAAGAGCTCTTAGTATAAGTAAGCATCCCAACTATACGTTACCGTTACCGTTACCATTACCGTTACCGTTACCGTTACCGTTACCGTTACCGTTACCATCACAGTTACCGTTACCGTTACCGTTACCGTTTCTTGGCTGAAACCTTTCGGCCAAGAGGGCCTCATATCCACCGGTTTCGGGTATACAAAATAAAATCCTGAAGATGAGTTGCTTGAAAAGATGTCTAATTAGACAAAATCCTGGCCGATATTTATTGTCACGTGGGATGGCTTCTCAATTTTTAACCATAATTGGCAAACTGAACACCAACGGCAACTACGGAAGTGTAATATCTTCGTCGGGTGTTCGGTGTCTACCGAACAAAATGAGGCATATCGCGCTCACTGGAAAGACTAAAACTCTTTTTTCCGTTGTTCCGAACAGAACCAAAAAGTGTGTTTTTTTTTACAAAAGAAATTCGCTACTTCTTGCCAAAATAAACTGCTAGGAAAATGGTCAGTGCAATGAGGAGCACAAGGATCACAGCAAACAGCGCCAGTTTCACCTGAATAAAGGGAAACTCGGTCTTATTTATGGGCATAGTTGTATGTGTGAAAACAAAATTGCATTTCAAAAGAGGTTTTACCTTTCGATGACGCATAGTCTTCCGCATGCGTTGAGCCTCTTTCAGTAGGGATCCCGCATCGCTCAGGTCGTCGCGGGTCATGGAGATTGTGGTTTCAATCTTCGACACCGTTTCGCCCTATCAATACAACACATTATTGTACGTGCTTGTAAACGATCTAAAACGGAATGTCCAATCAATTCCGAAGTACAGATTAGCCCACCAAATACAATAAAAATCACTAACCCAATTCAGCAACTAGTGAGGCACGCTACTGCGAGTGAATTACGTACTAACCTGAGATTCTACTAGTACGCTAACGTCCATGAAAAGATCTCGCACTTCTGCAATGCTTCGTTCCAGGGATGAAAGTTCGGAATGCCTTGCGTCTAGGTCTCGTAGAGTCTGTCTTGCATTCTCCGACTCGGATATTATCTAAAAATAACAATTTCACCGTTTGTCTTCAGTGCCTGCAACTCAGACAAACAGACAGACAAACAGAACAAACAGACAGACAGACAGACAGACTGACGGACAGACAGACAGACAGACAGACAGACAGACAGACAGACAGATAGACAAGACAGATGAAAGACGCACCCCTTGGGTGAAAAGGGTTGAAGTTCCGTTGTGCAGGAAGTCATCGAGCTGCTGATCAGTCACCGCGTCCGCCGTTCCCACTGAAGCAGTACGAGAGAGAGTTCACCACACGTAATGAATGCCAACAATCCCAGAGTGCTTTTCACATGGCACTCTAAACAAGCGGAACAAAGGCGATCGACATACCGATTTGAATTTGTCTCCGCAATCGTGCAGCACATCGGTTACGGTAGGAGACTTCCGCCCTACTATATGCCGCTATTGTGTCAGCTAGTCTCCTTCCCAAACTCGCTCGCTATAGAAAAAAACACAACAACAGGGAACCTTGTAATTTCCACATCACTGAGAAAAACAGTCCCGGAATTTATAATCCGCTTTCGCTGCACTGAATGCAAACCCTGCGCGGGCGCTGTAACCTTACCTGACCACGCCCGATAATGAGTCGCCTTGTGTCGTTGACTTGTTCCGCATGTTTAATGTCTTTGTCGAGATCTGAAAAGAAATTGAGGAACAAAAAGCTTACTCAAAATACTCCCGGCTCAAGTGAATGCGCTCTTGGAATTTCTCCTCAATTTTCGATTGAGAAGTCAAGGGCACGCAATGTGTCAACATAACTGTGAGGCCTCTTTTGTGTGAAGATTCCACTTGCTATCGCATTTCTGCTCACCTGAAAAGAGACTGCGCACTTGCAGGGAAAGCGAGCGGAATTCCTGGACATGGCGCTGTAGGGCTTCGTGTAGACCTGCCAAAACGCGAAACCAATGTAAATAGGTTTTTTCTGCTGTGGGCGATAAATTGCTCGTGAAAGTGGTCACGTCTTGTATGCTTGTGCTTGTGCGACAGCTCACGGCTTTTGAATTTCCTTTCCCGGCCAAAGATTGAACATTTTCCACTCATTTTTAACTCACAGTCACGGCCATACATCGTTTAGACTTTGGAGTGGCTGGGTCGACACCGTCGCACTTGCAGAGTAACTGAGTACGCACGGGATCTTTCCCAATTCTCGTCGCCTTAATTGGTTTAAAACAATATTTTAACTGACCGTTAAAAAAAATTTTAAATAGAAAATTGGAATTATTTTAATAAAAAATATTTTAAATGGAAAATTGAAATTATTTTTATAGAAAATATT
>LRSR01011225.1:0-10005 GCA_001579985.1 Hypsibius dujardini
AAGCACCCCCAATCGGTTCCGGGTCTTGTGGTAATGCGTGTCTGACTGCTCCGTGTCTCTGTCTGTACGAGCATACGCCATCCATTTTAAGCTCTCCGTAAATCTGCCTGACCACACACAGACAATCACTAGGAACTGTTCGACAAGCAGCAGCCCACCTTTGGGTTTGATAGACTTGGACGTTTGTATTGAGTTCCGCCATTTCCTCACTGAGGATCTGCAGATTGGCATTTACCAGGGCCAATTCCGCGGCGATCTGCTCGTGATGCCGGCGACTGTTCGTTGCCCTGTTGTTAAGGCAGAACAGCAGAAAATTCCCCGTCAGTTTTTACAGTTAAGACAATGCGTTAAGGATGGTCACCGGAAAAGTCAACTCAAGTGGACGGACGATGAGTTTATTGTGTGAAGGTTGATGATAATGATGTCTTTCTGTCTGTCTGTGTACCTGAAAAGACGCTCGGCACCGGCGCGAATTTGGATTTCGCGGTTGATCTGGCTGTTCAACCGTTGTCGTTCTTTCTGCAGCTTCGTTCGTCCGGTTTCCGCCCAATTTCGACTGCTCTAAACAAACAATGAAACAATCATTCAGACAGTCAGCGATACCACCCAGACATGAAAAGACAACGCTCAAGCAATCCTGGGGGTAGTCAGGCTGAAGCTCGCAGCCTTCTTTCAGGCAGTCAGTGACGCCCACACAGACAAGTACCGACAGCGCCTAGACAATCACAGAGGGTTCTCCGACACAGCTGAACTTTAGAGCCTTTCTTCGGACACCGAAATATGGAAATCCAGATATATAGACAAAACTCAGGCAATCAGAGAGAAAAGCCGAGGCTCACAGACAGCCATCGAGACATGCATGAGCACGACCCAGACAATTACAAACGCTCACAGACAACCATACCTAAATGCACAGGCAAGGCGCAGACAAAACGTGAGAAGAGCAGACGCTTACAGACGTCATCCAGACATGACAGAAAGACGAGGCTTAGACAGTTCCAGAGATGAACAGAAGCTCATACAGCCTTCTTTCAGACAATCCGAGACGGAATCCAGACATGCACAACAGACAACAGACAATATTCAATGGAATGTGGCATGTGTGTGTCTTTAGACAAGTTGCAACACCAGTACGACACAGTCTAACCATCAGGCCAGGCATAGCTGACAGCCTTTTCCAAAAAAACGACAGCAGTCAGACGAAAAATTCGCCCCGTCAGACTCATCAAATTCTTACCTTTCTTCTGATGAAAGATCCAAATCCATTTTCGCCAGTACCGTGCAATTCGCCGGGTTCCTCCGTGTCCGATTCCACAGATTCGCCGGATTCCACATCTCCAATGGAAGACATGGCCACAACGCAAACACGGAAAATGAAATTCCACTCCTAGTGCAGTGGACGTGGACTTTACCCGCTCCTTCAGGCTTCCGGGCGCAAGCACTATCAAAGTTGCCCTTCCTTCCTTTTTATCATTCTGCAAACAAACGCCCAACAACAAAACAAATTCAGCGTGGGAATTTATGACCTCACACACTACAAGCAATTTACGTGTTGAAGCTGATAACCTAGAATGCGCGTCACAACAAGTGGAATAATCGTCAAACGTGACTGCACACTCGAATTTGAATTGCGAAAGCGAGAGTCGTGCCGTGAAACGGACCGGTCCTGACGACGTTAACATTGAACCGTTTCAGCTCACTAAAGTCGAAGAAATGAATAAATGCCTTTGTTAAAGGCGTGTTTTAACTAACTCAATTTTCCAAAACGGCTATCAAATTCTGGACTGAAACAAAATTTAATTCACTAAAGACTTCAGAAACGCAAGCTGCCATAACGAAGGCATTGCAGGCCAAAATTATGTTGTGGAATTAACGTCAATAAAGTAGAAATCAGCTGCAATCAAACGAGGAAAGTGCCTTAATATTACATTCTGCTGAACGAATAATTCTCAACCCTCATGCAAAGTTTCAGTTCTTTGAAGTGGTTAATTAAAGAAATTGGCTTTGTAAGAAACGGGTAAAAATAGCCTTACCTTTAACAAAATCAGAAACAAGTCGTCGAAAGCGATAATTCGATTAAATTCGAAGCACACAATAAGCAGTCTCCCGACAATCAAAGGTACAAAGCACCGATCGATGGGATAAATTTGATTTGCCCGGCTCAAATTAGCCGAATTGTCCTCCTCACAGAAGAATTTGTTGAGTTAAGTTCATGGGACGTTAAAGGAATTTTCTATGGAACACTTCTGCGTAACAGATTTTTAGCATTTTTCATGCCAAGTCGGCAAGAAGAAGTGCTCTGTTGCAGTTGCACCTGTCAGCTAAACAAATGCGTCGCGTTCAAAAATCCTCTCCTGCTGACAGGTGTGACTCATGCTGCTGCATGCGGTGTGCTTTCACCTGAGCCCCACCCCCAAACCCCGCAACGGGCCACGCTGATTGGACGACGACTGCAGCTATCTCATTCCTTAAACTGATTGTCAGTATGAGGCAGTCTGTATTTCGGCTCATCCTCCAGATGGTCGATAAATCGGCTCACTCATAGGTCTCTCCTTGATGGCAGGTGCTTGATTAATTTGCTGTATTATATCGTAGTATACTATGGCAGTTCTAAAGATCAAACAATCAAGCAGCTGCCATCAAAGAGAAATGCATGAGTGAGCCGATTTATCGACCAAATGGAGGGCGTGCCGAAATACAGACTTTACCTCATACACAGTGTAGACAAGTAGTGTTGTTTAAACATGTTTGGAAGATATTTCAGGTAGTGTAAAACAGATTTTTTTCAAATCACGAACATCGAAATCTATATTTGACAGCATATCTTAATTAAAATCACTCAATTTTCGTCAAATATTAAGGTTTTTATTTCAGATTGTTTTAAATGCTAAAAAATATCGCTATTCTTGTAAAAAAAATTAGTTTTTTATTCAAATAAACTTTGGCCGATGGATTTACATCAAATTCGTACCTCTTAGTCGTGCCACAGTAGACCGTAGTGAAATTCTAGCAGAAGAAAGGGGAGTTTAATTAAAGAGTGCACGCCGAAGCCTTACATAAGGGTAAAATCAAGCAGTGAAAAACAAAGGAAACAAGCAAAACCGACACTCTGCAATGTGTTCCGCTCAAAATGTGTCTGCTACAGATGAAAGTGATTATGAAAGGGGCGATAAATGGAATGCCACTTAAAATAATGGGGATAATTAGTATTAGTAACCTCCAAGCGAAGTATAACCGAAATCCAGAAGAGCAGTTTGATGCTGGGCCGCGGTTACTGCCTCACAAAAAGTACATGCCTCCGTTCTTGATTGCATCCCGCGGGGTGACAAGTGCCTGAATATCCGCCAGCGCTTTACGAACTGTCACCGGGTTGTCGCTGCTGATGTCAGGATACCTGGCAGCAAATAGGAAGAGTTTGTGGCAGAAAAGGATGAAGGCCATCAGCCAGGGTGCCAACTCGGCAAGCCGGTACATACAGACAGACAACAACATCTTGACAGACATTTCGACAGAAAACAGCCAAGTAGGCAGGCAGCGAGTGGACAGGCAGGAAGGTAGACATGCAGACAGTCAGTCTGTCAATGAAAACAGAAAACAGACAGACAGACAGACAGACAGACAGACAGACAGACAGCATCTTGACAGACATCTCGACAGAAAACAGCCAAGCAAGCAGGTAGCAAGTGGACAGGCAGGCAGATAGACATGCAGACAGTCAGTCTGTCAATGAAAACAGGAAAACAGACAGAAAGACAGACAGACATGGGTTGACAAGACACCGAAAGATTGAAAGTAAAACTAACAAGCCGTCTCCCAGATGTTCACGAGCTCGAAACGCTGCATGGTGAGCATAGTAAACTGGAATAGGCAGCGAGACGCTTCGTGTACAGCGAGCGTATCCGTAAGTCAGGGCATAAGAGAGTTCCTGCAGATCATCCGCCGAGAAGCCGTTCTGGTCCAACAAGACAATGTAATGCGCAGGTCGCGAAGTTCCCTGAAAGACACACAACCGTCCATACAGATGATTAATCAGCATGCCCATCCACATACCTGAATTCCATAGTGGCTGACCATGTACCAGTCGTAAAACTTCACACTGCAAAGTCCCTTATCCACCACCGTACCTAAATGCACACAAAGAATGCGACAAACCCCCACGAGTCACCTTTATCATTCTCCCGAGTTTCGATCGTCGCGAGGCAGTACTTCATCATTACTTACCCGGGGGAACATTCCTAGCTATTCCGACCGCATCACCTTCCTTAGCACACTCCATCCGAGTTTGGTGGCGCTTGGTGACGACGATGAATGTGATACTGGGCTCTCGCTTGTAGCGTTCCGTGAAGGCCCGCACCATGGCGTTGAATTCTTCCGTCACAACCTGTTGAAATACGAAAAACACACTGGCAGGGAAGTATTAAAGATAAAACTAAAAAAATAAAATGTAATCAATAAAATAAACATTCACACAAAAAATGATAAGAAATTCAGATGCGGGTCGAATTACTAAAATGTATTTATAATTATAAATAACTCAAGCTAAATAGATAAAAGTTCAACTAAAGCAACCCCAACCTGTGCGTATTGACCCTCGCTGACTCCGTCGCGGTAGTAAAAGATGGCCCTTGGTCCATTTGGCAGCGGAAAGGCGGCAAATAGCTTGTCCACCATTTCCTCAAAGTTTGTAATGGTTTCCTGAAAATGCAGCTTACTGACGACGGGGGGAAATATCCAGTATTAAAGGAGTCGGTACTTACTTTCAACCGTCCGCGGGGATTGACTTGAGGCCGCACTTCCGCTTTGTACGTTAGCATCCCCATATCCATGCTACCCACAACTGCAGCCAACGACGGCCGGGTCCTCAATCCGGCACCTAAAAAATTACGGTCAAGCTCATTAGACTCTGGAATTTTTTTGCGCCTCTCGCTCGCCACTGAAGCTCTATCGACGTCATCTGACTGATTAACTGACTGACTGACTGATTGACTGTCTGTCTGTCTACGCTTTTGTATATTTGTCAATCTCCCTGTTTGTACGTCTGAATGTCCGGTTGTCTGTTGGCGCTTTTGCCTGTCCGAGATTCACTTATCTTGCTGTATGTCTGCCTGTCAGTCGGTATACTTGCAAACTATCACTATCTCTTTCTTCGGTATGTCTGTTTGTCTGTCTTCTATCTGCTTGCCATCTATTTCTCTTGTTCTCTGTCTGTCTGTCACCGCACTGTTGGTCTGTCTACAGTCTGTGTACATTTCTGCCTTCTAACTGTCTTACTGTTTGTCTAATGTCTACTGTTTACTAATTGTCTAATTGTCTTACTGTTCATATTGAGTACGTGTCTATCCGGTTTCCTATCTTTTTTATTACGCAATATTTCGTCTTACAGCCCGATTCCTAGCATCACACTAATGCCTTCTTACCATTCGGGTGTGTAACATCAGCTCCAATCAGCATGGTATTGATGTCTTTCAAAAACAACGGTCGGCTAAACACATGATTGACACCGCCGAGTTTGACGTTAACCTTTCGCAGAACATTCGCCATTCTGTTGTAGGCCGCGGCCGTTTTGCGCTTGATAAACTGCGACCGGATTCCATTTTGCACCTCCAATAACGGCTTCACCGCTTTGTGGGCTGGGCTTTCCTTTGGGTTGTCTGGCACGACAAACACAATCAATTGAACGTCATCTTTGATAAAGTCCGGCAGGTTATTTTTCAGATAAGTCGCAACGTTGTTAACATTAACGTCACGGATGAAGCGGAGCGGCTCCGCAATTGTCATGCCTAAAAATCGATTTCCCACGTCCAGGAAATTATTCACGAATTCGTCCACGTTAAACTTCTCCAATCCAATCAGAATCCAGCGGCTCAATGGCATAGGAGATTGTAGACGTTCCTGATCCGACTGCCAGCTGCATTGATCGTTCCGTACTGCATATGAAACGTCTATGAGCTATCGAAAGAACCGATTACAGACAGACAGATAAATGGTCAGGCCCAAGAAGGCAGACAAACAAGCAGATTGACACACAGACAGTCAGTCAGACAGACAGACAGACAGACAGACAGACAGACAAATAGAAGCAGACAGTGAATCAATTCTTACCGCGAAAAGGTTTATTGTTTTGAGTGATCGTGGGGATGGGCAAGACATGTCCGGCCACCGTAGCCATGGCTCCCTTCACATCCAAGCCAAAGTCCTTCAAAACGGGATTGCGGAACTGTGAATTTTCCAGTCCCGTTCGCTCAGCATGAGTCATATTCATGCGTCTCGGTGCTGGAAACAAATTCGACAATACAAAGTTCAAACACGGAAGAACTTACACCCATAGTAAAATCATGTCGTCCATCGACGTACCGGATAAGGCGCAACATTTGATCATCACCTGCAGAACAGTGGGGGCGATGACATCCAGCAACTGTTGGTTCTTCTTTACGGTGCACAGTTCCATCGGTAGATATGTTTTCCGCTCGGGATTGGTGGATGTCTACAAACGACACATAAAGCGTACGTCTGAGAAGAAGCATCACGAATGGACAAGCATGTTATTGGAGGCAAACTAACGAATGGCCGGAAATGCAAACAGCCAGATAGTCAGAGAGTCAGACAGACAGACAGACAGCCAGCCAGACAGACAGACAGGCGGTCAAACACACACGACAGACAGAGAGCCACACAGCGAGACAGGCAGATAGACAGACAGACAGACATTATATACAGACACATAGACAGACGGGCAAAAAAGAGCGCCAACTAGACAAAAAATTAACGGGTCTAGGCTTGAAAAACGTATGTACCTGTATGCACTGCAGCTGAGGAAAATTGAGCGGAATCTGATACTTCTCCAGAAAGTAGTTCTCCACGGTGATGCGACGAGGAGCCTGGCCTTCTTCCTTCAGCTCAAAAACCTGCCCGTTAGCACCCTGCTGCGACAAGCCCTGAATGGTCTTCGTGCTTTCATACACCTGCCCATCCAGATTCCTCGCTTCATACGTAACCTTTAGGCCCTTGATGTAGTCATTCACCAAGTCTACTTCGCGTCCACGCTGCAGTTGAAAATTCCCGGCATCCTGTGGGCTCGGGATGCGCGTTCCTGTGTCTTTCAAGAAAGAAGCCTCCAAGCCGAACAGGGGTTGTTCTTTGTAGAAAATACCGGCGGAAGTGTTCACGACAACCGCGAGCTGTTCAGCCAGACCAGATAGATGCCCACTCTAAACCAAACACGAAAAACGCACTTTTTACATGATGAATAATCATCTTTGATAGCCACAGTATGAGTCAACTAGACGGAGGCAATAAACCAACGGACGTCAACAACGATGAACTAACAGATAACCCACAGGCAACCCTCGTTACAAATCCAGGCACAGCCAGAAAGACACTACAGACAATTACAGCACAACAAACAAACGGAAAATGTCACAGATAGATACCAAAGCGGATCGGCAGAGCTAGACAGCAAACCAGACGGACAGACAGACGTACGGACACACAGAGGCAGGCAGGCAGGCGGGCAGGCAGGCAGATAAGACAGATAAATAGATAGATAGATAGACAAACAGACAGACACACAGACTGACACAGAGGCAGGCAGGCAGATAAGACAGACAGACAGACAGACAGACACCGGGTGTATGTAAGACTCACGGCATAAAGTTTCGTCACACCCTGCAGACCTTCCGGCAGCTCGAAGGTCGAGGACGGTACAAACAGCGACCGACCAACTTCGATTGCTCGCTGACTACTCAGGAACGCCTGCCTGAGAATAGCATCGATAGGTCGAATACAATCTTCAACTGATAAACCACCCGCCGCCGCCGTATTGCTCGCCCTAATGGCATTCATCAGCTGCACGGCGTTCAACTCCCACGACCGTGTCAGCGTCACTTCGCATTGATACACCCGCGAATCTCCCTCCACCGTCATGGGGAACTGGTACGTTCGTGGCTCATTTCCCACGCCAATCAACGGGTGGCCGGTGAAAATTTCGTCCGCTTTGTTGAAGGCAATTTCTTGGCCCTCGCCTGCGCCCAACACGCCGTCCGGATTGGCACGACGGAACGCGGTCATGATGTCGCGTTTCAGGCCGGCTCGGATGGGTCGGCCGGGTGCGTTGATGGGACGGCCGTTGCTGCTGCCGGCCAGTCCCAACGTGTAGCGGTGGATGACTTGATCCCGGCCGAATTTGATTCCGTAGTGGTTGACGACGACTTGGATGACGCGGCCCTTGGTGGCAAAGCCGCCCGCTCCCGGTCGTCGCATCACCAACTGCAATGCGTCACCTAAAGAAATAAAGAAATAAAAAAACTAATTAGATTCATGAAATATGTATTCAAAAATACTCAAATTCAATAATGGATAATATTCGAAAATAATTCAAGATCAACGTCGAGCACGCCGAAACTGTTCCTGCGTTTATATTTACTTAAATCAGTCAATCAAATCCACCGAATTATCTAGATATTATTTAACTTTTATTCTACTGTAACTAGTGTTTAAATAAATACAACAAATTTTAAACGGCTCAAAAAGGCAGCTTTTCATTTAAATTATTTCATTTTATTTAAAGTCACAAAAACAGAAAGCGCTCAATCTACTTTAAATATTAGGATATTTTTTTTGAATTTTGAAACAGTTCCAATGCACATGTTGCCCGTTGATTTAAGTTTAGCTAGTGTTTTATTTAAATTCAAACACTAACTCAAGTGTAGATCACCTCTTCGTAGATCGTCATCTAGATTAAAAATATTTGCAAATGGCATCGAATTGATAAAATCTTAACATAATCAAGAAACCTTCAGCCCGCTGAACGGAAGGAAAGTCACCGGAGATCGATAATTCAAGCCGGGATTTCCTTGACTGATCAGAAAAACTAGATCACGAAAAAGGCCAGTGAAGGAATATAAAAACGCAAACTCCAAAAATATACTAAATAATACTAAATATAAAAGTAGTAAATCATAATAATGTGGGTTCGGTCACTGGAAGCCGAAAATACCGACTTACCCTGGCCTTTCTCCTCGACGCACAGTTGTTCCACCGATTCCGTGAGAGCGGACACTCCCGTGGACGGCGCGCCGGACCCTCCCGATCCACTTGCCACAGTGGGAACCGCCAAGTTTCCACTTTCGCGTGACACACCAACAGCGACAGCAACAGGTGTCGTCGTGGGCGGAGGCGCCGTCGATGGTCGCAATGTCGGAGCAGCCACAGGAGATACTGCGGCCACCGGTGGAGCTGTAACACGTGGAATGCCCCAAGCATTCCGAATCGGAGCTGGTCCGGCCAGGGGCGGGAACGCGTTTGCCGGCAGCGGTTGGGGCTGCAATTAAAATCGTAATGATGAAGCCTCGATTGATCGATTGATTGATGGCACGATCTAAAACATGAACTGTACTGAGTGTACTGGACTCCTGTACTGGACTCGTGTACTGTACTGACTTTGGAACATATTCAACAAAAAGTTAGTCAATCAACAATCAACCAAATGAACAACACATGACTTTCAATCAAGCAATCAATTGACGGCAATTGACTAACTTTTTGTTGAATATGTTCCAAAGTCAGTACAGTACACGAGTCCAGTACAGGAGTCCAGTACACCCAGTACAGTCCATGTTTTAGATCGTGCCTATGAGCCATCGGTTGAATGTTGATTGACTGCCACTGTCTTCAAACTAATCAATCAATCAATGCATTAAACTATCCAATTAATATGGCACCCGTCGCCGTCACAGACGAGCGTATGTTTCTCTTGCATTTTGGATTGGGTTGTGAAACAAAGGATATCAAAACTATTATTAAATTTTACCTGCTGTTGGACCGGCGGTGGGACGGCTTGCGGAGCCGGTTGGCGCTGCTGAGAAGCTCCCCCAGCGCCTCTCCCTCCTCCTCGTGCCTACACAATCAAATAGCCATATTGGAGCCACCATGAATCACGCTAGTCCAATCAATACTAACATAAAGCTCAATAAAACAATATATTTTGCTAAATTTCCTGCATAAGAA
>LRSR01011227.1:0-14847 GCA_001579985.1 Hypsibius dujardini
CTGTCTGTCTGTCTGTCTGTCTTTTTACCTCTATGTCTGTCTCTCTGTCTCTCTGTCTGTCTGGCTGTCTGTCTTTTTGTTTCTCTGTCTGTCTGTCTGTCTATCTGTCTTTCTGTTTGTTCGCCTGCCTGCCTGTTTATTTGTCCGTCAGTCTGTCTACCTATTTCTCGTTCTCTGTTTGTCTGTCTCTCTGTCTGCCGGTTTGGTTGTCCAAACGGTTCCACAACCGATACATCTGAAAACTCACCACCGGTCCTGCTGCCAACACTTTCACGACTAAATGTTTTCACTACTCATTAGTGCAATAACTGTTATCGTCTGATCGAAGCTGATATCATTAAAAGAGGAAACAGGGGGTAAATCAAGGGAGAAAAATAGACTATTCTCAGACCACTTGGTACTGTACGTACGGAGCAGACGACGATATATGATAGAAAGGAGATCAAAGCTTTAAACCACAGCAGCATATACAAAAGCATACCTGAAGAGGTAATAAAATGTTCTCGCGTTTACGTGGATGCTTGATTATTTCATGCTGTCTGATTAACTGCCCATTCTATGTATACTGTATAAATGTTGTTAATGTCTGAACTTTTGTTTCTGTCAGTCTGTCTGTTCAAGCATCTCCTCGACTCTGTGCTAGTTAAGTTAACTTTGACCCATTTGAATTAAACTACGATTGAATGTGACTCGTCCCATGCACATCCAGAAGGGTCAAACTATGCCAGCGCACCTCTGTTGTCAGGAGCAAATTGACTGGCGTAGGCTTTCGCAATTTCGGCATCTTCTTTGGCATTCATACTGGCAATCTCTGCCTGTTCCGCTTTCCCCCGCGCCGTCGCTGTCCTACAAAAAATATTCCAATTAAAGCTAAATAATACATTTTATCTGAAGGTTTATAATTCTGTTTGTCTGTCTGTCTGTCTGTCTGTCTGTCTGTCTGTCTGTCTGTCTATTTCTCTATTTATCTGTCTGTCTGTTAACATGTTCCTTTAATTCATCTGCTGGTCCATTTCCTTCTTTATCAACGAACCTGTTCATGGAAATGTCTGCTTTTTGCAAGGCAATCTGGGATGCCCGTTGAGCCGCTTGCACCGCCTGATCAATCTTCTCGCGAATCCGGCTAGCACGCACCAAAAACGTCGCTTTCTTTTTTTGCGACGAGACCAATATGTTGTTCTTATATTTGCCCTCTTCCCGAGTCCCGTCCCGAAAGGAGGTCACACCATAGCCATACTTCCGGTTGTTGTGCCATTCGCCTTCGTACTTCAACCCGTCGGACCGCTCGGCCACGCCATAGCCGGACCGTTTGTCATTCTTCCACTCGCCGGTGTAGTTTTCGGTGACGTTCGGCTCAAGGATCTCCTCCTGGCTGATGAAGCTGATATTTGTTTCACTAGCTGCCGACGCCATGCCGCCGGATTCTGCACCGGAAGAGCCGAAACTGCTATTGCTTCTTGCGCTTCGCATTGAGCTGCCGGATGCCATGTGGTTTCCCGACTGAGTGTGACAAAAGAGATTGTAAAGACCGAGGGACAGACAAACAGAGGAACACAGGGACAGAGGGACAGAGGGACAGACAGACAGACAGACAGACAGACAGACAGACAGACTAACAGACAGACACATAGACAAATAGGCACATAAACAGAGAACCAGATAGACACACAGGCAGACACACAGGCATACAGACATACATACAGATAACCAAATAGAAAATCAGGCAGGCAATACAGGTGTATTAGATAGAGTACCGGTACTATGGACGAATAAATACATGCATTTCTAACCTTTTGGTCTATATCACCGGTGCTATATTGTTTCTTCAAACGCAGACCCCGCAAAATTGTGCTTTTTACAGCGTCTTTCCGTTCAGCCATGGTCTTTCGTTTTTTCTCCACTGTCGGCTCCTCACTGTGGGCTTTCAATACAAAGCCACCCCGGTTTTGGTCAATCTTGTGGTCGCGCTCCGCAGCCGGGTCTTCCTGGAACGAAAACAGTCTTATCCATATTTTGATTTTTAATGTCAAATTCTGTAGCCATACCTGTTCTTCTTCTGCAATGGTGGCTTCCGGTTCGACGCCCACGGAAGGTTGCGAATGTAGAGATTTCTTCCGCTGGACGGAAGCCGCTGCAAAAGGTGCTGAACTACGGACACCATAGCCATGACGGAGACCTCGCTGCCATTGGCCTTGAAATAAACCTAAAAGAATATTTCCCACATAATATCGTCTAACTGACTACAATGTGCAATGTACAGAAACAAGTGCTTGTCTCCGTTTGTCTCGTATAAATATATATTTGTTAATTGGTCTGCCTGCCCTCAAGCATGCCCTGCCTGCCTGCCTGCCTGCCTGCCTGCCTGCCTGCCTGCCTGCTTGCCTGCCTGCCTGCCTGCCTACCTGCCTGCCTGCCTGCCTGCCTGTTTGCCTGCCTGCTTGCAGTAATCACGCAAACTTACAAGTAATTGAATTAAATGAACGATTATGCAAATCCACTGCCGCGTCGTTTTTATTTCTAGCAGACATATATTTGTAAAATGAGTCACTGCCTCCGAAAAAAAGCGCCTCGTGGAGCTTCATTCTCTCTACATTCCTCTCGCTGCCGTCGTAGTTTTCATTCATAAAACGCCTTCCCAACGCAATAACCGCATAGTTCCGCCTTCGCCCGCGTCATCGAAGAGCGCTTTCTCGGTCCACAATTTGGTTTTCTTAAAAATGCAGAACACCCTGTCTAAGTACGAAATCCAGGCACCACGTTTTGAAACGCGCAGCAAGGCCCTCAGACTGTATGCCTGTCTACATGCCCGGTGGCTCCAGTAAAAACACTTCTTCCTGAATCTTCCTGACACTTGCTCTTTACCGGAGAAAAGATCCCCTCTGACTTTGATTTATGACTCATAAGACGTGCCGAGTAAACGCAAATCGCCCAGGAATTTTCACAGACGCCCGCACGTCGTATATGTGGACTGCGGGTAACACTTGGGGAATAAAACCAGACCTCCCACGAGTAAGGTCACCAAGCGCGTGTGTGTATCGAACCTATCGAGCCTTAACAAAACATTTTTAAAAGGTTGAAATTCAAAAAGTTGAAATTTTCAAGTGGTTGCTGGAAGAGCAAACTGGCAAAACAGATACACACACATAGACAAAGACAGACAGACAGATAAACAGACAAACAGACAGACAGGCAGACAGACAAACAGATAAACAGATACAGACAGACAGACAGACAGACAGACAGACAGACAGACAGACAGAGACAGACAGACAGACAGACAGACAGACAGACAGACAGACAGACAGATAGACAGACAGACAGACAGACAGAAAGACAGATAGACAGACACGTGGGCAGATTAAAAGATGGAAGCAGCAAAATTGAGTCCAAGAGATTCTAAACGATGAAGAGCATTCCAACTGTCTATTAATAGGCTCGCATGAGAGTGACGACATTGCTGACAAAATTACTCGTCAATTTGCCTAGCGCATGCCTTCGCTTACAACTTGTACCCTCCCTATCTGCTGGCGCACGTCTGCACGCATTTGTACGATGTCTGTCTGGATGGGTCGGGGATACATATATTATGAACCTTGAACCCCCATCTCCCAACACTCTCAGACACTACTCACTCACCTCCATCTGCATAGGTCTCTGTGCCGTAGCCGTCCTGCAGGCCGTTGGAGAAGGTGCCCTCGTACCTGGCCCCAGACGTCAGACTGCACCGCGTACCGTACCGGCCCTTGAGGCCCTGGTTCCACTCGCCACGGTAGATCCACCTGCCGCGAGTCTCCACGCCCAGACCGTGGCGCTTGCCGTTCTGCCATCCGCCGGAATAGGTGTTGCCGGACGGCCAGGTGTAGCAGCCGCTCAGCTCGAAGCCCAAGTGCCAGCTGCCGGCGTACTCGCCCTGGTTCCGCGGTCCGGTACAGATGCCTGCACACACAAACGGGGGAGAAAGTGAAAAACCGTGACAGTTAGTGATGACAACCGGGGACAGACAGACAAAATGCTATATGATAGATGATATTACTGGCTATAGTTACCTCCCAGACAAAATAGGCCGGCAGACAGACAAATGGTCAAGACAATACTCGCTCAGTACCGGCATCACAAAATTTACACAGAATGCTGAACGATTTCGAAGGTAGATAGACAGGCAGACAAGTACGCGGAAAACTCCGAAGCAGATATATACACAGACTAGACAGGTAGAGAGACGCAGGCAAACAGTCAGACAGACCGGCATCCCGACTGTCACACGTGATGAAAAAGTCACTACAAGAAAAGAGTACAATTCAACTGATTCTTCAGGTGAAAGAGCTAGAGCGCGGACAGGGATGTTGCATTGGACGTGACAGACTGATGAGCAAACAGAAAGAGGAACACTCGGTGAAACCGACAGACAAACAGACAGACAGACATGCAAACTGGCAAACATTCAGACGCACAGACCGACAGTCAGTTACGGTAAGAGACAGGACGACTGGCAGAGAGACAGTCGAACAGTCGGTAAATCGAAGGAGAGACCGGCAGACGGAGAGACAGGCATGCAGATAGACACACAGACAATGAAAGCCGAAGAG
Organism: Hypsibius dujardini; assembly: GCA_001579985.1. NCBI lineage: Eukaryota > Metazoa > Tardigrada > Eutardigrada > Parachela > Hypsibiidae > Hypsibius > Hypsibius dujardini. The sequence continues at coordinate 4,587 of LRSR01011227.1, forward strand.
CGACTGGCATGGAAAGGTAGACAGTGACATTGTCAGACAGCCAGAGTGCAACACTCAAGCAAAGTCAGAGTAAAAACAGGCAGACAGACAAATAGGCATAGCAGACGGTAGGCAGCTCGCCACTTCGAGCTAGACGTGTCCGAAGGAACAAAGGAACACTGGCAACTATAAGTGCGTACGTTTAACGGGACAAACGATGCGACGGGTCGAGTACCGCCGGACGACGAAAAACCGACCCGTTACCGTCGCGGGCAGCCGGGTGCTCCGACGTGCGAAATGCATAACAATAAAAAAAACAGACTCAGAACTCTTCCCAAAATCCGATTCTAAACACTCTCTTTCCTAAGTAAATCTTTTCCAGACAAGACACACACAGGCGTACACGCACAGACCGAGGTTCAGTATACAGTAGACTTCCCGACTCAAAGCAGAACCATTAGGTCCTGTATCAATGATCCACACTATGCCTGGGACGAACCCTCGACCAGGAACCGATCATCTCCCTATCGTATACGCATAGCAATACAAATAACGAAATACAGAATATGCATGCAGAATAGGCAGACAGGCACAGAGGCAGACAGTGGAGGACCTCTAACGGTGCTATAGGGAAACAGATCCCGTCTCTCTTACTCACTTATTAGTTGTTAGATATATATGAAAATGGATTGCCATGTACAGAAGGCGCCACAGAAGGCGCCCCACAAGATGGCTAGTCACAGACAGATATGGCACAGACACAGACAAAGATACAGACAGACACTGCAATGGCTTTATGCCTTATTTATGAAAATGGATTGACATGTTTATCCAGATTTCATATCACCCGGCCAGTCACAGACAGGCAAGACAGACACAGTCAGACCGGTGACAGACAGACAGACACAGACAGACACAGCATGGGCTCTATGCCTCCGACGCTTATTTTGATAAGACACTTTATTATACTTCTCGCCGTATTATAATTACACTCATTGAACGATCGTTTTTTAATACGTCTTCCCCCCACGTCTTCTTACCGTGACCGGTCGCCTTGCCTTCCTCCCAGCCACCGCAGTACATGCCGCCGTCGTCGAAGTCGAAGCGACCGCCTGGCAGCTGCTGCTGCTGCGCCGGCGTCAACGGCAGGCTCCCCGGCGGCTGCCCGCGGCCTCCGCCGCCGCCGTCGATCCTCGTGGCGCTCAACATGACGACGATGACGACGACTCCACTCGATGATGTTAATGATGATTAGGAAGCAGAAGAAGACGGAGGGGAGGAAAAAAAGATATATATTCCGGCGCCTATATATACGCGAAGAATGGCACCACTCATTCAGATTCCCATATAATCGACGACCATTGCATGGTTATCCTTCCTCCTGCGGACTAGGCGAATTGTACTTTCCACGACCGCAGCTGCCGGACAGACACGAGGCCATATTAGCAGCAGCATCCTCATCCCCGTGTCCCATCCCAAGACGTGGACATCCAGTCTGTCTATATGTCTGTCTATCTATATGTCTGTCTGTCTGTCTGTTTATATGTCTGCCTGTTTATATATGCCTAATGCCTAGACATACACATGTAGACAACAACCGGCACGAGGCATTTCCCCGCAAGTGACGTCTGGTGGTATGTACATCCGTTGGTATACGTATATACATCCAAATCAAATCCAAATACGGGCCTTTGCAGGGTCCGTCGATCGATTGATCGGCTGGTTGTCTGTATTTGTGTGTGTGTTGGGACGATCGCGAAGAATGCCGGTGAAGACGAGACAGAATCTTTTATCCAGACACGAGTAAATATATAAAACAAAAATAGAGTTGCTATATCTATCGAAGGATATATGTATGTTTAAGGATATTTCCGATAGAAATGGTGAATAAAATGATATAAAGTGGAGATGTGGGTGGGCGGAGGTATGAACCGTGGCGCGTATACAGTCAGTCGGTCGGATATAAATATGGATATAATAATTCAGACACGAATGAGAGAGAAAGAGAGAGGCACAGACACACAGACAGGTTTACAGACGCCTTAGAGACGAATCACCATCCATATACGCATGAGGTATGGGAAGAGTTAGATGAATGAGGTCCGCGTCATATCTCGATCGTCTCCGTCGCGCGTGCACGATGGGAGAGGTCTTCGCGTAAGGATTTTTTTTCACGATGAGCCATATTATGTACTGTATGGATGGAGAGGAGAAAGAGGGTGTCAGACACGGCAGAATCTTCCGTCTTCTCTTCTCACTGTGAGAGAGAGCGAGAGCGAGAGCGAGGGAGACGGAGGGAGATGACAGCGCGAACAAATTCTCCACACCGTGCAGAGCGAGCTCTTAAAACAGCATGGCTGAGGAGAGCTTGTCCTTATAAAAGCGCAAGGCCCGTTTTCACAGAGCGCGATCAGTCCTTCGTCTGTGGGGGGGGGGATCTTTCTTTAACCAGAAAAAAAACAGATACGTATGTATGCAGGGTATACACACACACAGGCAAGGGACAGGCAGACAGACACTCAACTCTCTTGCGGACTCTCCGGAGAGCGGTAGCATGGTGAAAAAAAGCATGAAGCGCGAGCGATATACCACACCACCTCTCAACTTGCGGATGTTGGAGGAGTACGGGCTATTTTTAAGATATGTCGACCGCGCGGTTCGCGCCAGTGCAATTTTTTCCCCCTCTCTCTCTCCCGTCTAGTGTGCGCTCGAACTGGCACAGTTTGAAACCCTCGTTCTTTACTAGGAGGATCATGAACCAGTGCGTAACGTGTCTTCGCAGTTTGCGGACAGACAGACAGATAGACAGACAGATAGACAGACAGACAGACACATAGGCACACAAACAGACAGACAGACAGACACATAGACACATAGGCACACAGGCACACAGACAGAGAACCAGATAGACAAACAAGCAGGCAGACACACAGACATACAGACAGATAGACATGCAGGCAGATCCTTAGACCGTCGGAAAAACTGTACGGAGATGAGAAATCCAAGGACGTGGAGTGGAAAGGAAGGAAGTTACAGCTGTCTCCATAGAAGGTGAAGACGGACAATCTCTCAAATTGATCACATACTTTTGTTTTGCGCTGTTTACCAGTTATGATTGCTGTGGTGGGGGGGGGGGAATATAGGAGGATGCAATGTAGGTAGGGTCTCATAAGCCGCGTGCCTGTGTTTTTGACTTGAAGATCTATGACGGAGGTGGAGTTCTTGGAGACATTTTTGATACACTTCTAATCAGTTCGACGTAACCGCGGGGGTGGGGATCCGGATAAACAGCCTCACGTTCGAGTATTACACCTTTTACCGATCATTTATTTTAACACTTCACGCCCTCTTGCGCATCCGGTCGAGGAACCCCCATGAGACAGCCGATGCCTGAGTCTGTAATTAGGAATATGGAGTGGATTGTCTCTTGGGAGGTCGCGAAGAGCAACCTTGAATTTGGTCCCTGGCGAGAACGTTTCCGATGCTGTCTGCTTTCGCATATGAAGAAGACCCTTTGATTATTAATCGAGGCTTATAGGCCGACAGACTGGCAGATGGCGCTGTGCACACCTTCCTTTGGGCCATCCCACATATTTGATAACTGGTATCTGCCTGTCTGTCTGGTCGGTCAGTCGGTCTGTGTGCCTGTATGTCTGGTCGGTCAGTCGGTCTGTCTGCCTGTTTGTCTGTCTGTTTACTTGTTTGTCTTGTGCGTTACTGTTTGACTGTATGTCTCTTTGTCTGTATATTTCACTGTCTGTCTATATGTCTTTCCATTTGAATGCCTGTTTGTCTGACAGGCTATTTGTCTATCTGTCCTGTCGTTTGGCCAATTTGGCTGCATTTCTGATTGCCTTCTTTGCCTGCCTGACTAAACTGATGTCAAGCGTAGTAAATGTTTATAGGGATGCACGAAGCAAGCAGCGCAAAAATCGGTTCATCCCTCACAACAACGTCCACAGATTCCAGTCAAGCAACTCAGTACCTAATCGACTGACGCAAAAGAAGAACTATTTCACCAAGCTAGCAATCAATTAATAATATAAAAAGCGACGATGAAGGAGCATGCGACTGCGACTGAAAGAAAAACGACCCCAACAAAGGTACAAGTTGCGCAGGATAGCGAGGAAGGCGTTAAAAATCATCTGATAGTCATTTCTCACTGTATTAAAATATAGAGGCAACTCCGACAAGAAAATAGAGATGGCCGGCCATCTTCTCTCCCCTTCCCCCCTCCGAGCAGTATTGGACGTGTCCGGAAAACAGAAAAGTAAGACAATTTCAAGGATAGAAAGCTTGAGCATTCGGGATTTCGGAAGACGGCACAATTATTGTCTGTCTATGTGAACTGTGTGTATTGAGTTGCGAAGAAATGGCCCGTGTGCTGGTGGGTGGAAGTCCGTGATTTGGAGTGTCGCTGTCTGGGGATGCGCAGGGGGGATGACTAGCCGAATGTGTTCTCGCCGGAATAGCAGACGTAGAGGAAACCATCCTGCAAGACAGACAGAGAGACAGATAAGCAGACAGACAGACTGAGACACAGACAACCAGGTAGACAGCTAGACAGACAGACAGACAGACAGCCAGACAGCCAGCCAGACAGACAGACAGCCAGACAGACAGACAGACAGCCAGACAGACAGACAGACAGCCAGCCAGCCAGCCAGACATACAGACAGACAGACAGACAAACAGACAGACCGACCGACCGACAGACAGACAGACAGACAGACAGACAGACAGACATGCTGATAGACAGACAAGCATAGCACAGTACGGCAATTTTTCGCATCAAGAAGCTCTTAGCTCACTTACCGGGTCTTTATGCTCCTCGTAGATTTCGCTGAGATTTGCACTAAAGCAAGAGAAAAAGTGCTCAACTAAACGCCAGTCAACCGATTACGTTAAAAAGATTTTGGTTCGAAGAGACCGCAAATCTTCTCGATGTGTCCGTCCGTCACACGCCAGTTGTACCTGCTCTGCGGCAGAACCTTGCCGACAAAGAGGAAGATGGCCTTCTCCGCCGGCAGCTGGATCCGCTGACGTATGATCCACATGAACTGCGCGATGGATATGTCCGAGGGCACGAGGAACTTGCGCTTATCAATTTCCTGTATGTTACTCCCTCCGGCCTTTTCCACAATCACCTGTGGAAAAAGTGAAAAATTATAATCGGCCTTGCACACTCCGAGATTCTTCCCAGCGACAGACATGGAGAAAAAGAAAAACGACGTAATCGGATCTGTTGAAAAAAGAGCACCCATCTCACCGGAATCCGATCGGGGTACCTGCGAAAAAAAATTGGAAAAATTAATGCTAATACAGAAGCATGCGAAACTATATTTCAACGGCACAAAATTATGATAAACCAATTAAACGTGGAGTTTGTTGGCAAAGCAGCTGATTGATTGATTGATTGCTTGCATGGTACAGTGAGCAATTCGTCTGGAGCATTGATTGATTGAATTGGACCTACATGTTTTCAAAAAACATGGTTGTCATTTCTAATACGGATTCGCTATTCAGGTTCTTACTTTGCGCGTATCTTTTCGCTCTCCTTCTTTCGTTCCACTGGAGAAAAACAAACACAGAAACCAGTTTACGTCGCTGATGAATGCAGTAAATAACGAGACAGACCCAGAATCATCAGGCGCTTTCCCCCCAAAACAACCTTCCATAAGGCAAGGCAACGGCCAGGGAAAGCGCCTAATGCCGACAGGAAATCTCCGAGTCACTGGGACACTTACCAAACGGATGAAGTTCCTTAAATTTCCACTTCATTTTCTACTCTCTCCCGTTCCAAATCAAATTATAATGATCCTCCAAAAAAATTTCTTTATACGCGTAGTTGACTCGATCCAAACGTTTGCACCGAAATTTGCAATGGAATTAACGGGATTTCCAGCAGGACGACGTGTGAAATTAAGGATTTACAATGGATAAAATGAGGGGCAGCTGATTTTGAGTACTTGATGTGCGACGGATTTATCGCGAAAAATGAAAACAAAAAGGGGGGAGAATATGACCTCGAGGTCTCCTCACCAGCTTACCGAGACGATGATGAGATGATGAATGGGAGTGTGCGGTGCGGTGTGTGTGTACTGCATTGTCTCCATCATTTGGTGTTGCGTTTTAGATCCACCGTATATTATGACTGGAGTAAAGGACAGTGTGTGCACTCATAATGTACGGGTGGGTCTAAAAAGTAGCACCAAATGATCGAGATAGTACAGTATCGTAGTGTACGCAGTGTCGGCGACAGACGCTGACTAATCGGTAGAATTGCCCTGCTGATTGACTGATGAGCTCATCGTCACAAGACTGCACTGGTACGTTAGGGAGCCAGCTAACTTGGTCATCTCTGTGGTGGAAGAACAGAATTACTTGAAAAATGACTATTTGTAAAAAATTTGCAGAAAAATTTGAGATAAAATTTAATGCAAAAAGAGATCTGAATCAGAGCGGCTTTCAGTTGTCGGTTCACTCATGTATCGTACAGTAAAATGCCGATGAAATGTATTTATTAAGAATGAGCAAATCAATCGATCATTCGCACACGTCTCCACAGCAATTAGCGAGCTATCACAAATTTCCTCCGATAAGACTCCGACTACGACTCGGGTCACGTGACACCCACCAGTCGTGCATGAGTCACTCCACTCTTATTGTTGAGCCTGTCCTCTACGACTCGGGTCACGTGACACTCTCCAATCGTGCATGAGTCACTCCACTCTTATTGTTGAACCTGTCCTCTACGACTCGATCCAGTCGTTATCTTTATCGTCGTTATCTAAAAGTCGTCGTTATCTTTCTTGCCCTTCCGACATAGAACTATACGTTCTTCAATCAAACATTTTATTGAATTAAGTAGAGAATTCATTTCCGTAATTTTTGAGTCATTGCTTAATGGTTGAGGTTTAGCCGTTCTGTTGTTATGACGATTTTTGTGGGACCCACTGAAAACGTTGTTTTCGCCATGGAAAATCCGCTCCGTCGACACAGCGGGATTTCCGCTCCGCCGAGTGTGCCTTGTAATTCGCCTGTCTTTTTGTTTAAAGCAAATTTAGTGATTTAAAATAAAAATATGCTTTTGAATCTCGATTTCCATTTTGTGACTTTAAAAAAATAAAATATATTTATATAAAGTTAAAAGCCACTTTTTGAGCCATTTAAAATATCTTTTGAATATATTTAAACAGCACTACAAACTACAAATAATGCAGACAAAATAGTAGCCACGCGTACAACACAGCAGGCAAACCGCAAACAATAGTAGCCACGCGTACAACCCAGCAGGCAGACCGCAAACAATAGTAGCCACGCGTACAACGCAGCAGGCAAACCGCAAAGATGCTTTTTCACTCCGCGCACGATATGACGTCACGCGTACGCAAAATTTGAAGTTCTCATTCCTGTTGTGGAAGAGTCCTGATTGCGTTTCAACATTATTGTTCTCCCATCTCTCCGTACAAATTCCCACTTTGTTCCAGGCCATCTTCGTCAGTTGTACTCATCGTCTTCCCCCCTTTCCCCCTTTCTCTTTCTGGCCTGTGCAATCGTGCGTGTAGCCTTTTTTTGGGCATCGTTTTGCTGGTCGCCCTTAAAATTCCCTCAGCGAAAGCTTTTTAATTTTTCTCCCCCTTCCCCCGTGGGCTCGTGTGCGATCGGCCTCCGTAATCGATTGCAAGAATACTTCATTTATCGTTTTACTCATTGAAGCGGGCCGCGTCGTTGCGGAGGACGCTTTTTATCCGCGGTGGAAGCAGGGGAAACGGTGAGGAACCCTGTGGAAAGGTCCCTGTTTATGCTTTCAAGTTTCGTTTTCATTTTTGAAATTTCAAGTTTTGTCCAAAGTTATGTTTACTGTTGGCGCTCCGAAAATGTCAGCCGGTTCAGCCGCAAGCAGAGTGATATTGAAGGTTTAGCTCGATTCTGCAGGATAGTGGCCGCTGTACTGTGACATCAATCAAATCAAGCCAACTATCAAATCAATTCATTCAATCACTGAGAAGCATGGTGAGGCTGTGGCGGAAAATGAATATTTCTGATTTATCGAATCTTTGCAAAATCTTCCTGCCATGCGGGCACCTATCTGTTTGACGCCCGATTTCGAAATTTTAACGTTATGAAAATGACTTTTTATGTGGGTGGCGGTAGTATAGTGTCAGTCGATCCGTCCAGGAAGAGCGTAAGAGAGTATCATCATTTCATCCAATCAATCAATCAGGCAAACCATGACAACACAAAATCGCCAGCTCAAGCATTCAATCAACCAGTCAAATGTTCGAGTGGCATTGCAAGTTGCAGATTGAGCATGGTTTGCGGTTTCGACGCACTGAAATTACGCCACATGTGTGTGTGGTGACTTTTTTATGCCGGCGATAAGGTTATTGCGTAGCATGAACCACTCAACAAAGGCATTTCCTTGAGTGTGCAGTTTTCGCATGGTGTTTCCTGAAGACGGAAGCATTATTTTGTAGGGGCACAACCCGGGCTACTGACGTGACCATTACATATACATCTTTTTTTTTTCTTCACACGCAGGACCTTTTTTGGAATCCTCTCTCCCTCGCTCCCTCTCCCTCTGGACTGGCGAATTTTAGCGACGGCCACTGTGGGGAATCATATCGGCGACAGTTTGGAGACGTCCCTGAGACGGATCTTCCCTGAGACGGATCTTCCTTATTTGAGACGAAAATCGTTGCAAGCGGATCCAGGGATTTTTATTTTGAACGGATTCAGTGCATTCTCTCATGTGATGGCATAAGCGTACAACAACCGATCCGAACCGTTTGAGGTGATTATTTTTATGTTGGTATTGATGGAATACTTGACATTTAACTATCTTATTCGAAAAGTATTTTTAACGGCTAAAAAAAGCGACGTTTTATTTTAAATCTAGTAGTTTAATTAAAATCACTCGATGACTTGAAATTATGGGATATTTTATTGGACATTTTATTTTAAATACTGATAGTGTGGAATTTCTTTTAAATATAATACATTCGTTAATAAAATATTCTTTGCCGGTGGATTTGAATTTATTTGATTTTTTATTTGAATTCAAGCACGTTATTTAAACAATAACTGAAAGACGTCGCTTGATTGATTGATTTGTTTTGATTTTTACGTTAGTTTTGTATCCATCGTTATGCGTTGATTGATTGAGTGATTGGTACTCTACGATAGTTTTGTAAGCATAGTTATGCGTTGATTGATTGAGCGATTGGTAATCATGCAAATCGGTATTTAAAAGCTCATTTTTATGTGACGTCTTGAAATTTGCTTTTAATTATTCTGATGTATTTTATTTTTAAATTTCATGTCGTACGTCCAAACAAGGTTTTTGTTTTTAGACATTAAACGGGATTGTGTATTTGATAATAAAAGGATAATAATCCAGTCTGTAGTTGTACATTTGTGTATGTGTTTTTTTTTGTTATATCTTTTAGGTGCCAGCAGACTTTCTCTCTTTGCGATGTCGGAACCGGGTTCCCCCACCTCTTCATTCCGGGAGGAACTGACCACGGCGCGGATCCTCAAGTGGGCAAGCGGTCTGGAGACGTTCGAGCGAGTGGACTTTGTCCACCTCCTCATGCACAGCCTCTTCCCCATGGAGCTGCGCTACATCCACGGCATCGTGGACAGCCTCCTCAAGCGGGACGAATCTCTCTGCGCCGCCTCGGTGCATCAGGCCAATGATTTCGCGCGTCTTTCCCATTACTACGAGAGCCACGACCCGCAGGTATTTTGTTGTGTGTTCATTTTATATGGAAAGTTTAGATAATTTTTATTTTATTTGGATTTTAGTGTTATATTAGATTAAATTATTCTTGGCCTGTTTCAAGTGCGTTAAGGGGAAAGCACCTTTTTTTGGCCCAGTCTTCCCGGGTCGCTGGCTGCGGTGGTCCAAATCATTTTATTTAATACTGCTATTTTTTGCATTTAACATTTTAACGTAAATTATGTAATATGCAATAAAGTTACTATTGACCTATTCAAGTAGATGAAAAATTAAAATGTGGTGAAGATGACTGATTAAAGACACTCTTGGTGATGCTCAGGCGGTCATTGCCGAGGACGGCCTCCGCCGGCAGCTGATTGTCGACCTGTCCGCCCTGCACCCCCTCAACGCCTTCTGCGCGGACATCTTCTACAACGTCCTGATGCGCGCCAACTTGTCCAGCTGGACGTTTGACGCCAGGATGGAGAAGATGCTGAAGGAGCTGATATTGATTGGGACTCTGATGGCGCGGCACCCGGCCTTCCGGTTTGAGCATCG
>LRSR01011228.1:0-10949 GCA_001579985.1 Hypsibius dujardini
ACTTTTTTTCATTTTCTTCTTTTTGTGTAATGACTGATTTCTCCTAAATTTATTTTTTGAATTTTCTGATTTTAATGATTGCCGTTTCTGTAATGTTTTTTTGTTGTCTTTCAGCATTATCACTGTCAAAACCACATCCGCGTCGTCCAGCCGCTCCTAAAAGGGCAGTACCTCTACATCTGCGGGACAAACGCCTTCCGGCCGAAGGATTGGATCGTCCACGCGGGAAACCTCAGCGAAGTTCAGGGATACAATTTCCCCGGAATCGGCGACGGGATCGCTAAATGCCCCTTTGATCCGGATGATAACAGTACCGCTGTATGGGTCGGTAAGTTGGCCTCAAAATTGCCTCCTCTCCAGTGTCACTTAATGATAGGATTTTCAATATTCATAGCGTCATTATAAAGCAATTTCATGCCTGTCTCCCCTATTCAGGCATTCAGACATTCAGACATTGATAAAAGTCCACCTGGCCGTATAATTTGACACTTTTTCGGGGAGGTTTTCAACGTGTCTGTATAGAAAATGGGTTATTAATCTAACGGTCGTTTACGATACGGACGCTGAGGAGGGGGGGGGGGGGCTGATGAATATAAAAAGAACGCCGGCTGTTGAAAAAGAAGATATTTTTAGAAGCTTCTGGAATTTGAATTTTGGAGCTTTGTATTGATTTTAAATTTCAGGATTTATTTAACAAATATTTCGAACGCGGAAAATGTATTTTAATGTTAATTGTATTTCACCTTTTTTCCAGGAACACAAGTAATTGTCTGAACCTGATTATAATTATTGATGATTTATTTTGCAGAGAACGGCAATCCGGGCAATTATCCCGCGCTTTATTCCGGCACAGTGGCGGACGTGAGTAAAGCGGACCACCTAATCTTCCGGTCGGATCTCTACGACTCCAGGTCAACCGTTGCGCATCCCTACCTACGCAGCATTGAATACGACACAAAATGGCTCAATGGTAAAACAAAAATATCTTTTCATTAACTAAAAAAACCTTTCTTTAAGGCAGTTTTCTTGGAAAATACGGTAGAAAATAATCCAGTTTGAGGGGATAAATATTGGAACCGTCACGTGTGCACGAATCTGATAATAATGTTTGACAAAACCAGGCCAAGCTTTTTATAGTTTTTTTCTGATATAAAACTTTTCTATGTATTTGGTTTGCCTTTATTCGACAACGTTAGTTTGGCCCATAATTTAATATAAATTTTACGATACCGCACCGACTGGATTATATTACTGTTTAGACTCATCCGACAGAATGTTCAAATGTTCTCTGTATTTTCAGGGCCAAACTTTGTGGGCTCCTTCGAAATTGGCGATTACGTCTATTTCTTTTTCCGGGAAACGGCCATCGAGTACGCCAACGTCGGGAAAAATATCTACTCTAGGGTAGCGCGGGTTTGCAAGGTAATCACGTGATACCTGTAAGGTCTTGTTCGTACGAAAAATCGTTCTGTCTGCCTGTGTCTGTCCGTGTCTGCGTCTGTGACTGTGACTGTGACTGTGGCTGTGTGTCTGTGTCGGTGTCTGTGTCTGTGTCTGTGTCTGTGTCTGTGTCTGTGTCTGTGTCCGTGTCTGTGTCTGTGTCTGTGTCTGTGTCTATGTTTGTGTCTATGTTTGTGTCTGTATCTTTGTCTCTCTCTCTGAAAATGAGTTCAAAGTAGTTCTGTAGTTAGATGGTCGTTATCTCGATCCAACTGACCGTTTTGTGTGTTCCACTTTCCTCTGTGCAGAAGGACACCGGCGGTCGCAATGTCCTGGAGCAGAATTGGTCGACATACGTTAAAGCCCGCCTCAACTGCTCCATCCCTGGGGAGTACCCATTCTATTTCAACAGCATTCAGAGCATTGTCAAAGCCGACACTCCCCGGACGTCGAGCACCACCACCTTCTACGCCACATTCACGAGCTCGTTAAACAGCGCCGCTGCTGACCTCTTTGAGGGCTCGGCAATCTGTGCTTTTAGCCTGGAGGACATTGAGCGCGCCTTCAACGGCCGGTTCAAGGAGCAGACCTCGGTCAGTTCCGCATGGCTTCCGGTCCTCAAATCGGACGTCCCAGAGCCCCGCCCCGGACGTGTAAGTCGAGAAGCATTACAAGTCGTTCCAAAACATAATGAGCCAACGTGTCAACATGCTGTTGACTGACAGACGGAGACGACAGGCAGTCAAAGAAGCAGAAATATCCCAGCCAAAAAAGGCAGAATTACTTAGATTTAAACTGTCAGACAAACAATAATTAAAACAACACATACACACAGGCAGACAGTGAGACAGACAAACAGAGTAACAAATAGACAGACAGACAGACAGACAGACAGATAGATAGATAGATAGACAGACAGACAGACAGACAAGCAGACAGACTAACATCCAAACAGAAAACGAAATTTTCAGTTAGATAGGGAAGCAATGAGGCCATTTGATAGACCAAGAGTCAGGCACTAATGTCTTTGGTTGTTGACGTTGTGTGGTTTGAAAGGGTATTCTACTATACTTCGATAACAGTTTATTCAATGGTTTTTTTCAGTGCGTGGAGGATACAAAGTTGTTGCCTGATAACGTCCTGACCTTCATAAAAAATCACCCCATAATGGATTCGGCTGTGACACCGCAACACCAGCGGACGCTCTTTTACAAGCGGGATATGGTGCTGACCAAATTGGCTGTCGTTCAAACCATCGCTGAAGGATATGAATACTCAGTGTTCTTTGCTGGCTCAAGTAAGTTTATTGAAATCCTGTAGAAGAATGACGCTTAAATCAATGAGATCTGGACGTCTTTATTCATTACTTGCTTATAGAAGTCACTTGCATGCATACATTAGAACTCTTAATGTCCCATATTTTTGATTACTACATGAATTTATTTTACAGACACTGGCGTGGTCCACAAAATCATTCATTGGTACGACGCAATCAAGCAAGAAGTAGTCTCGCGCATCATCGATGTCTGGGACGACATGCACGGCGAGGCCATCCGCAGTATGGTAGTCTCACCGGACCATCGATCGCTATACGTATCCAGCGACAGCCAGGTGCTGCAGTACTCCATGGCCAGTTGCAAGAACTACGGTGCCTGTGCGCAGTGTACCAAGGACCCCTTTTGTGTGTGGAGCCGAGTGAACCATAAATGCCAAGACATTTCGGAGATCAGTGGTAAGTAGCAGACAAACTCGCAGAAGGACAAACAGGAAGGCAGACAGACAGACAAACAGACAGACAGACAGACAGACAGACAGACAGACAGACAGACAGACAGACAGACAGATGGTGCAGAAATACTAACACGATGTCCGCGCATTAAGTCTTAGGGAGATTAATGTCTTAATGAGACAACTTTGTTTGCAGAGTCTTTGAAGTGGAGACCGGATCCCAACTTCCTTCAAGATGTCCGTGAAGAGCGTTTGCAAGTCTGTGAAGAGTGCGTTGTGTGGCAGAACCAGACTGCATTTGTCGGTCAGACTGTGACATTGTCGTGCCCTTTCCGGCAAAACGCATTGGTGGAGGGTCCACAAGTTCTCACGTGGTCGCACAACAAAAGCAGAGTGCTCATCGGACAGAAGAATGATCGCGTTTTCCGCACAAATTCTGGACTTCTTATAACGAACGTAAAGGCCTCCGATGCCGGATCCTATGAAGTATTTCTGGGTCATCAAATCATGTGCCGTTTTAAAGTCCTCATTGACCAAGGTAAACTAAGTCTTTCTTGTGCACTAGATGCGTTGGAGCCTGCATCTTCAGCCTATCTGTCTGTCTGTCTGTCTGTTTGTCTGTTTGTCTGTCTGTCTGTTTATCCGTCAGTCTGTCTGTTTGTCTGTTTGTTTGTCTGTTTATCTGTCAGTCTGTACACAATTTAATGTCTGGTTCTGATAAAATACGAGTAAATAATTTTTTTTGCAGAAAGTTGTCAAGCTCCAAGGAGCGAGGTTGACTACAAGAAAGTCTACCGGGAATGGTGTGATGAATTCCAAAAGTACAAAGTCCAAATGCAGACGTGGCAGAAGAACAAAAAGGTACGTTTGTCTGTGGATTGTGTCTTTACCAAATATCATGTAAAAAATAATTAATATGTTTCTTTCTTTGTTCGCTTTAGGCATGTTCAGACAAACTCGCTATTGCAGCAGGCTGATTCCCCCGACGCGGATGCGACAGTAAAAATGCGTCCGAGACATTAGCCAGTTTCAATGGTGATAGCGCCTTTCTGTGATACTACAATTTCTCCAATTTCTCCAATTTCGCCAATTGCGCCTGACCAATTAAATCGCCTCACTTTCCAAATCCGCGCGGAACTGACTTGCTCATTTTAGTACGAGGTTTTTATTGTTTTCTTGTTGCTGCTTTTCCCCCTTTTTACAATGTATGTTAATTAATCATCAGCGTATGGAAACCGTCTGAATTGTTTTCTAACGAAAAACAATTATAAAATATGCCCGTAAGAATTGTTCATCGACGAAAGACGTTAATGCCGCTCTTGCGCCTCTTCGATGCTTTTAGTCCAGTGTTTCAAGTCACGAGACCGGGCGTCCTGGCTGCTGGCCGGAAGTCAGCTGAGATATCGAACTCTTTCATCGTGCAGTCAAGGACATTTTTCTGAGCAATGCGTCTAGAAATAATGACGACGTCATTTTCCTGACATTTTTTATCATTTACGACCAATCTCATAAGCATTCCATATCGAAAAATCCAACCGAAGATGAAGGCCGAAATGAGGAGAAGAAGCAAAAGACAGCTCACGACCTGGACGACCACTTCGTGTCCACCTGAAAGAATTATGACAACTGTAAATTAAAAAGTACTTTGAGTGTCGAGTACATTGTTGTGTTCTGAAATTAAAGAGGTAAAACAATTTGCATGCGAACCCCTCGCAAATTCTCAACGTCTGTGCACATTTTTAATATTTTTCCAAATCTGATTTTCGAAATCAATAAAGCAGCGAGTTTCCTGTATTTTTGGTGATTTGGGATGTTGCGAGATCATCCATGGCACAATGCCAACCGTTTCTCCAAAACCGTGTGCAAAGCTCAGCGTGCTGGCTTATTTTGGTTTGAATCAGCTGATTTTGGCAGAAACGATGCATTTTTTGTCTAATTGACATTAACAATCTCGGCAACGGTTCAAAATATGAAGAATTTTGTGCCTTATGTACTTGTATTTCCCGTTCAAATTGTTTGATGAGCAAAATAAAAAAGGATAAGGGCTGGTCAAGGTTTACTTACAATTTCCATTTCTGGTGTTCGAGTTAAAACCACGAAACATCACAAAAAGGCAGGCTTTTTGCATGTTCATAGCACAAAATTCCTACAACATGTGAGAAGCCAGGAAAATCCCGGAACGCTTGGTCGAACTTGGTGGGCATTTATGGGGAAATAGCTCGTTTTTATCGACAGTCCAAGTTGCGACATCGATCGACAGTCCAAGTTGCGACATCGATCGACAGTCCAAGTTGCGACATCGAAACTTGGACTGTCAGAGATGGTTGATTGTACTATAGATCTTAATTTTCAGACTTGAAAAAAATTTTACGCGGAGCACATGGCTGGAGAAATAAAAAAGTGGTCGCGTGCAAATGGTTTACCCTGTAAATACTGGAAAATTAAACACTTTGGGTATCTAATGCCTTGTTGTGTTGTGAAATTATATACTTGCCCGATAAAGCACAAGATCCACTGGTTCCGTTGTAACCGCAAAACGGACTGTCAAGGGGTGGCATGCCGTTACGCCAGGTGGTATTTCTGACCGGGAGGAATTCACCGGGCTTGTCAAACACTTCCTTCAGAACAGTCTAAAAGGGGAAACATTTCCTTCCGTTATTAGTTTTGTAGAGAGTGTTCGGCTGTTTTTAAATCCAATCGCAATATACAAATAATGAGTGTTTAAACATTTTATAATGTTTTTTAAATGGACGAAAAATCGGCCTTGGATTCTACACGTAGAATCATTAGTTTGACTTCTCCATGGAACCCTTTGTCCAGCTAACCAGGGATGATTTTCAAAGAGAAACTTCAGAATCGAATTGTACTATTTGTTTCGAACAGTTTCATATTCATCTAGTACCAATAACAACTACAGTGTTTGCCCGATGTATTTAGGTGAATTTTGGAAAATATTTCAAGGGAAACAGTATAAGCTGTGACTTAAACGAAAAAACTGAAAATAATTTCGAACAGAAGGCAGATTATATATTTTGTCTGACTTGGGCAAAAACGGACATTTTTAGTTGAAGAATGATGCAGAATTAATGTGAGCTGTTTTTAAGCGTTTTTCGTGTAATATCGGCAGAGTCTACGCACCTGAAATCCGCCAGTGAATGCACTGAACTGCCGCACGTCAAACTGAATTATCCTCTCGCCGAATTGGTCGAACGACAGTCAACCCGCTTTCGTTTCAAAGGAATGGTTCGCAATTAAAGCTGCCAAAAAGGCCGATTGCGACAAGTCTGGACCTGAAGTCGTGTTGCGACTGCGCCACACGCTGTCCAACACCTTCAAGAGTGGTGACACGTGATGTCTTGAGGTACCGTATTTTCGCTTCAGACAGGGACAGTCTTACTGGAGTGGAACGTGTGCCCGGCTGTGTGCACCACTGCATCGTACACGCAGCACAAGTGCCGCCTGGCCGATTAAACGTTCCACAGCTCGTACGCTGTCCCTGTCTAACGCGAAGATACAGTATAGACAAAAAGATGGCAAATCGAGACTCACCCTTCCCACGATCTGGACACTTGAATACGCAGCCAAGACAATCGGTGACGGCTGAAAAATTTAAACAAAAGCCATCCAGATATGACGTCATGGAATTTCATTTGCAACAAACGGTTTCTGTTCCGTATGCCGTAATTTCTATTCACTATTATTGGTTTTCTCAAAAGTCACTTCCATGATGGTAATAGCTGTTCTTCCGCTTACTTTGTTCTCTTCACTGTTCCCTGGATATCTGTCGTCTCGGATTGATTCAACTGCTTTTGATTCCCTGATAATTCTTCACTTTATTCCCTGTTCATTAGCAATGTCTATTACTTCTCTGCTACAGTTTTTGTGTTTTCTGAGTGTTCCATCTAATGTTCTATGTTCATATTACGTTCACATCCTCTTCCAATATTTTCTATTTTCTGTTCCCCGTTCTGTGTTTGTTTCCTGTCCTGTGCAGTATTTCCCGTTTTCTGTTTTGTCATCACTGTTCTTTGAAAGGGTCTCTGCATCTTCCATTCTTCCCTTCGTTCAAGTGTCTATCCTGTGCTCCGTTCCTCTGTTCCATTTTCCCCATCCTCTTGTCTCTATCCCCTGTTCCCTGAAAGCTATTTTCTTTTCGCTAGTCTCCATGTCATTTTCTGTTTTGTGTTCTCTGTTCCCAGCTATTTGTTCGAGACCCTGTTCGTTTTTCCTTTCTAACTCTAACGACGTTGTTCCTCGTTCTTGTTCCTCGTTCCTCGTAGTCTGCTCAGATTGTTCTGCTCTCCCTTTTCTGTTCTGTGGCCAATTTGTGCGGCAAACCTCGTTCTCTCATCACTATTCTTTCTCTTTTCCCTGTTCTCACTTGCCTGTCTCTGTTCCTTCTTGTTTGTTCGTCGCACTCAGTTCTGCGTGGCTATTCCTGTTCCTTATCAATTTGTGCTTCGTCACCTGTTTCTTTTAACAGTCTCTGTTGGATAATCTCTATTCTTGGGCAGTCGCTCGCTACTCACCACATCGCCTTTTCCATAAATGTAGTTGTAGTCACGTCGTGACCGTTCCATCATCTGTTGCGCTAATTGCCAACGGGTCTGAGTGGTCGTGTCGGATGTGGCAGTGGACGTGGGAACGACGATAAACAGCGCGTGAAAAGCAGCGAAAGCCACCTATCAAAGCAACTTAATGCGAGGATAACGATGGAATTGTGACAGTCTCAATAATTACTGCGTCATCGTCATCGTGATTTTGCCAGGTATAATTTCCATACAACGACGTCGTATATTCCAACGGGTCCGCTGCAATGTAGACCTGCATCTCGGCAACATACAAAATTGTGGTATAACGATTGTAGTCAAGGCGCGTTTAAATTAAACTTCTCATATACTCTTTTCTCAAGAATCATAATAATTTTTTTAAATTTCTAGTATCTAAACAAAAATGAAGTGGTAGCTGAATTTCATTAGACTGCTTAAAATAGTTGAATTCTCTTGAAGTCACGTACGTATTCAGGGCCAGTCATGTTCATCTTTTCAGCTGTGATCTGCAAAGTGATGGACTCTTACAAACCATGGTCATTCACAATGATGGCGGTAAGTATGGGGGGGGGGATGTGATACCAGAAGTTGCCTTAACGAATGGGCAATTCCCCAAAAGAAAACAACTGCAAAAGAGAAGAAAGTTACAGAATATTTCGCGCATGTCATGACATGGGACATGTATAGGATTCATTTCATGCATGTATGAAGCGGCACAGGAAGGGAAGAGACGTACTTCGGGCCTTCGACCGGATGTCTGTTAGTATGGACCCAAACGATTGGTCACTGCGAACAGCTGAATCAATGATTGTTACGTAAACAGTAGATCCCGGTCGGGAAAGCAGTCGCTGTCGGAGAACCGCACTTCCAGTTGTGGCCACGGAGAATCCATTCCCAGTCTTGTCACCGACAATGTACACGGTTTGCCAGTGGTGTCTCCAAATGAAACTGGCAATGACTTCAATGAGAATGCCCGCCATAATGGTGCCGGACTGGATGACATTCGGGTAGAGCGCACGATTACGGAAAACTGGATTTGTGTATGAGCTGACAACGGCTAGCTGATTCCATCCTGGTAGAAGCGTTAAACTGTTCTAGTGCAACCCTCTCAAGTGCGCCGGATTGCTACATGGAATTAGTTCGTATGATTCTTTATACCTGATGTTAGCCTTGCAACTGCTATAGTATCGAAGTTGCACCCTGAGGCATAGAAATGGGAATAAAAAAAATTCTGCAATCACTGGGTTTTGTTTGTTGTGTGTGTGCGTGTGTGCGTGTGTGCGTGTGTGTCTCTGTGATTATCTGTCTGTGTGTCTGTGTGACTGACTGTCTGTCTGTCTGTCTGTCTGTCTGTCTCTGTGTCTGTGTGATTATCTGTCTATGTGTCTCTTTATCTGTGTGTCTGTGTGTCTGTGTGACTGTCTGTGTGTCTGTGTGTCTGTTTGTCTGTGTGTGTCTGTGTGATTGTCTGTCTGTGTGTCTGTGTGACTGACTGTCTGTCTGCCTATCTGTCGGTCGGTCTGTCTGTCGGTTTTCCTAGCTTACCGGGAAAAATGAAAACGGTGACATTTTTCGTTGAGGTCCTTCGATAATAATAATCACTGACTAGGTAGTCGATGCCTGTGACAAGCTCATCGCAGCTTTCGTATGACTTATTAAACAAATAAGTTAAATGAAAGCTTAAAGTCGTCGAGAACTTTTGATTGACTTCTTCTACGGATAAATCAATGGCAGGTGCAGTTAGTGGCATGGAGCTAACACTCATTAGTGTGTGGCTCCCGGGTGAGATGATTTCCACGGAGATAATTTGTCCGAGACATCGCGTATAATTGTCTCTTCCAGTTGCAACTACCAAAAGCGCAAAAACAGAAGACACTAAGAAAAAAGTCTCCATTTCAGCTTAATCATTCGTTTATTATGGTTTATGGCTGAGTGATTTCACAAATTCCAAAAAGTCTTGGACATGCCGGTCGGGTATGCAGATTTCCTTGGCGCAGTTGATTGAATCGATAGACAAAAATATCCGCACCAACCATGTCGAGTCATCAGACGGGACAGAGGCGTGACCAATAAAATGAGACGTTCGAACGTGAGGTGGCATGGATTTATGAAGATCAAGATCGTGTTCCTTTTTCTCGTCATGGAATGACGTTGGGGTATCAATGTTCCCAAAAGAAATGCAAAATGGTGTGATTGAAAGTCCTCCACATTCATGCGAATTGGTTGAGAGCTCTTTACGCTTGTTAATAGTGCTCTCTATATACCGTATATTATTGTGTTTGTGCGCTTTGAAATGTGAATTATTAAATCAAACATACAAAAGTCTTTGTTGAAAGATATAAATTTTAGCTGATGTATTCGACTGTTCTTTTTCGACTTAACAATGATATAACCATTAACCGTCTAACGGTTGAAGAGCAATCACATTTCTCGTCTCCATCTAACTACACGTCTGTTTCCCTCGTGCTGGTTAGTCGCTTTCACATGCACTCCTTTTCGTAGGTTCCAGCATCCGACGCCGGGAAACTAAAGCGAAAAGCATTCCCTGTAGTAGTGCTCACTTGGAACGATTTTCAAAGAGGAAACCAGAAGGACTTTTTCTAACAGATCCATTTCCCCTTATTCTCACTCTAAAAACTTCGATTTCGGGAATAACTAAATATAATGAATGGAATGGCTCTTTTACCCCTTCCTCATTTTGGGGCCAAATTGGGGGAAAGATCGAGGATACAGACAGCTGCAGCACAGAGTAGGTGGCAGAAGTGACGCGGCTGTTAATTAGACTGAACATGTTGAACCTAATATTGCGTCTTGCGGTCTAACAAGTACGCCTACCGTATTGAGAAGGAGTAAAGGTACTTCCTAAGTATCTTTGCTCTTTGAAAGGTAGTTTCTATGTAGACAAAAAGGTTACTCCCGCTCTCCGAGAAGCGTTGAGTTCCGCGTGGCCGTCGACCCATGGTCCATATAGAAAATAGTATTGCAAACGTTCTTCTCTTTCACGCACAAAAATGCCTCCTTCCTAGCCTCACACAGAGGAGAAAACTATCGAAATCCAAAAACCAAAAGCAGCTCACTGCGGTCTGTACTCTCCCAAACAGGAAGCTCTCCCGAACAATCCCACTGTAGAACTGACCACAAAAGAACCACGAAAAGCGACGACCAAACAAAACCGGACGAGGAACTCCAACGGCAATGTCCATGTAAAAGCCAAGCACACTTTGACTGATT
>LRSR01011229.1:0-15983 GCA_001579985.1 Hypsibius dujardini
TATTAATATATTATTAATATATTAACATCAACGATATTACTCAAGATTATTATACTAAATTAATTACTCCGATATAGGAGTACACGATTCAATTGACATTGCGTCAGGAGTGGAATGATGATCGGCTGGCCTTTGATGACAGAGGAGTGCATGAGTACTTGACCGCACCGGATCCCGAGAAGATCTGGACGCCAGATCTGTTCTTCCAGAATGAGCGGGAAGGCCACGCCCACAGCCTCATGGCCCCCAGTAATTGAAAAGGATATAAGATAGGGACAATTTATTGACGCCGAATGACAACCATAAAATTTCCTGTTTTTTTTGCAGATGTTTTATTGCGACTGTATCGCAATGGGGATATCATGAAGAGTTCGAGGTATTCGAATTGTGTTGTTTTATCCCCTCTCAAACTTACAGCGGAACTGTCGTTACTGTCGTATTCGATCTGATATAGCCTTTAACTTGCGTAAGAATGATGAGTGTTTCTGATGTAGAATTACTTTGACTCTTGCCTGTCCAATGGATTTTCACTTCTTCCCAATGGATCGGCAAGTCTGCGAAATTCGTCTGGCCAGTTGTAAGTGCAGGAACTGTGAAATAAAACGCGCCTTATTGTCATAAAAATGCATTATTATTAATTAAGATTTGTGTGGGCCCAGATGGTTTTACAAAAGATGACTTGGATCTACAATGGAGCACCTTGGGATCATCCGTCCAAGTGGCAGCTGGCCTCAATCTGCCGCGCTTTATCTTAAACGAAGTCAAAACGGACACTTGCACATCTACGACATCGACAGGTGCGACTGTATTACATTATTACACCTCGACTGGACACTGGCTATCATAAATAAAGAAATAAAAGACCTTTTATTTCAAATTGTTCAAATCAAAAATATTTGATTTTTATTCACTCAAGCCAAAAGATAAGATAATCTTTTAATAAATTTGTCAGTCAAAATTTGAATTGAATTGAAAAGTTGAATTTGAATTCAACATTTTTCCGATCTGTTTGATATAGGTGTGTATGCTTGCCTGAAAGTTTCACTGTTCCTCGAGCGGAGATGGGCTTACTTCCTAGTCCACACATACATACCATCGGTTAGTCAACACCCTACAACATCAACAATAAGAGTCGTCCAGGTTCCACCTTTGCTTGAGAAAGACACATAAATGATTATTTAAATCCACGCATAGATCATGATGTTATTCATTTCCTGGATTTCCTTCTGGATCAGTCCGGAATCCACCGCTCCACGAATCGTCCTCTGTATGGCACCACTCTTCGGGCTGGCATCGATTGGGACGCATGTGAACGATCAGGTGCCTCAAGTGTCGTATACAAAAGGTATGTATACAGGAGGCAAATACAGTGTATACATACAGATAGGCAGACAGACAAACACTCAAGCAGGCAGACAGACAGACAGACAATCAGGCAGGCACAAGCAGGCAGGCAGGCAGGCAGGCAGGCAGGCAGGCAGGCAGGCAGGCAGGCAGGCAGGCAGGCAGGCAAGCAGACAAGCAGACAAACAGACAGACAGATAGACAGACAGATATGGATCTAATTTAAGCTTTTGTGTTATAGCAAGTGACGTGTGGTTCGGTTTCTGCAATATCTTGCTCTTTAGTGCACTCGTTGTGGCTGCTATAGTGTAAGTTAATGTCTCACTTTTTCTGTTTTCCGCGGTTTCAGTTTTATTTGTTCTGCAAGAATGCATTGCCCTTATCGATTTATTTTTAGAAACTACCGAAAGCGAATGGATAAGTTGAAGGAAACTCAGCAAAAGGACAGAATGGAATACGGCCGGGACTTTAACTTGGAGGCACAACATCGACTAATGGGACCCTCTAAGAGTGCTCCATCTGGTGAGGAAGAAGAAGCCGTCAGTAAACCCAAACCAAAAGGAAGACCGTGCTGCTTCGGACGGTTATGTTTGCCTTTCGATCGGGTGGAGAAGATTGACTACCTCGCGCGGTTCCTTTTCCCTGGTAAGGACTATAACCCTTAACTTGCGAGTAACACAAAGTATTGGTATTTCATGCACAGAGCACAGAACAGCTCCGCTTCCTTTGCAGTCATATTCCTAATTTTCAACATAATATATTGGCCCTGCTACTTGAGCAAGTATGATTAAAGGTACTCGAAACTTACGATGGTTTAAAAAACAAAATTGCTTAATTAGAGTATTGCATCCAGGTAACTACAGCGACCGAACGACAGCATTCAAGACCTTCAAGAAAGGCCTTTTTACGCTGACTTCTATATTAATCGTACTTCCGAAATTACCTAAATCCAGAACACTAAAACCAAACTGGCTGTTTAAACTATCGTAAGAGCTTCAATACGATGATGTCCAATTGTATTCTCTACGCACGTACCCGCACTCACGCGATAGCTTTGTGTGGTAGAAATAGACCCGCCGTAAACTTACAAGGGAATTTTGCAACTCTCCAACACGAAATCTTGCACTGTCTTTTATTGTAACAGATGCGCATAAGTTAGTTGTGTTTAATTCCGTCGAAAAAAAGCATACGATCTCCACCCAGTTCTTTTAAAGAACGAAAACTCTTTCGCGGTGGTAAATAGAGGGCGCTTTCAATGTTACCATACAGCACGTCGATTGATTGCTGCATTATGGAATATGGCTCATAATAAAAAAATCGTCAGTCTATACGGGAACGTTATAGCGGTATTCCATAATGCAGCAATCAATCGACGTGCTATATGGTAACATTAAAAGCGCCCTCTATTTACCACCGCGAAAGAGTTTTCGTTCTTTAAAAGAATTGGATGGAGATCGTATGCTTTTTTTCCACGGAATTAAACATAACTAACTTATGCGCATCTGTTAAAATTAAAGACAGTGCAAGATTTCGTGTTGAAGAGTTGCAAAATTTCCTTGTTAGACCTATGGATCCGCGCATGAGTTTACGTGCACTCTGAGGTAGGCTAACGAAGTAACGTTCTTGCAGTGCGCGAAGCCATAGCGTCAGTACATTACGAGGTAAAGGCCGTTAACCAGGCCGTTTTAGAAATCGTAATTTAACCAGGCCGGTTTTTTTCAACGTTGATTCCCGGCGCTGCAGTGCTGCCATGCCATAGCAGATGACTTGAAAACATTCAGAAAAATTCTCTGACCCATTTTAGTTCGTCCCTAAGCCTCACGGTTAGAATTTGGGTCCAAAAAAAGGAAGGGAAGAATCTCAATGGAGAAAGGTGCAAGCAGCCCGGTAGAGGCGCCACTTCGGTTCCATCTCCCTGGGTTAATTTCGCAAAAACGAGTTATGCGCCACCTGCTGGCCTGCCGGCAGGATTAAATTACCATTCTAAAACGACCTGGTTAACGGCCTTTACCTCGTACCGTACTTTTGGTTTTGTGCCTTTACGATGTCGAAAAGTTTGTTTGAATAAAGCCGCCCTTTGTTTGTCGTAACTTTACGGCCTTCATCCAAATTACCGACGCGTCGACCTTGACCCCGTTTGACACTGTTTGTGAAGAATCGCTATGAGTTTGTTCCGGCAATGCAAAATATTGCAGTGATCTGAACCGAGTGTAACCGATTCTTTTATGATTTCTAATCTCGCATATAAATTTTAGCTATAACCGTTTAGCAATGGTTATAACCATTTTAATTAATCGCCTTCATGTTGTGCCGCATTTCGGTTATTGGACATCGAGGTTTGACACACACAAACACACGAGAAAGGTTGGGAAATTATTAGATGCTACACCCTTCTTCCGCTCGATTTGTGAAACGGAATGACTTCAAAAATCCAGTCGCGAGTTCTTGGATCGAGAACTTTTTTTCACGTCTCTGTCCAAGGCGCACTGTTCAAGTCGTTTGCCTTTGGAGTTTACTTTCAAGGAATCAGATGCGACAAGCATGCTTCGTCGAACCGCAATGTCTTCTCTGGTTGTCGGTAAGTGTTCGTGTTTGAGGTTTCGATCCCCTGCTGCAGTAGTTGACAATTCTCATGTTCTACCAGTGTTCTACCAGTGTTGCCAGTGTTCTACCAGTGTTCTCATGTTCGACCAGTGTTCTACCAGTGTTCTACCAGTGTTGCCAGTGTTCTACCAGTGTTATGTTACGTGTTATGCTAGTGCTAGTTGCGATGTTCGTGCTCGGAACAGAGGCCCAGAGAGCTGGGGTGGATTTTGTGAGCGGCAACGAAGCACCCAGTCGGGAGTACATTCCACGACCGAAGACCAAGACCGGACCATCGTTCATCGGGTTCTTCCAGTCCCAACCGGCTGTCGAATGTCAGGTCAATATGTACGGAATCTACAACACGGCCTGTAAGTTAAGGGGAACAGTTGCAAAAACTCGGTTAGTAGGGATTGTTCGCTGACAACACTCTCACAAAACTAATGGAAAATATTGTCGAGCCAGCTTGGCAATATTGTCTAATTATCGTTCCAATAAAATTGCAGCATACACAAGTGGCAATAACCTTGCGCTGACCGAATTAAGCACTTCAACTCGGGGGCTGTACAACAGCTACACGTCGAACGAGTGCAATGACTTAACTCGGCTAGTGCAAGGTTTTTGCCACATGTGTAAGAGTTAAGCGTTTAGGCAGTGACTTATGCTCGTACTTGGACAACAGGCTTCAATTCGCGTGACATTGCTAACTTGCCAACTAGATGTGGAACACAGAATACCTCTATTTTATTTTTTATTTACTGTTAGGGATGATTTTCAAATTTTCTTTCATGGTTGACTAAAGAAAACATTGTTTTTGTTTTAACAAATTTTCAAAGTTGGGAGAACATTGGAAGATTCCATTTTTCTTGATTAACACTGAAAATTTCGGTTTATCGAAATGCAGTAAACATTATTATTTTGGCCCTATCCCATTTCAAATTAAATTTGGAATCGATTGGCATTAGTCAAATATTTTTCGGATGTAAGGGGGAGGAGTTATTGGCCTGTTTTTAAACAGAGCTGAAAATTCCTGCGAAGCTATCCAGGGTGGGCTCCGCCCTCTGATGCCCGAAATATATTTGGTTAATGCCAATAGATTCTAAATTAAATTTGAAATGGGATAGGGCAAAAATAATTATATTTAATGCATTTCGATAAATCGCCATTTTTACTGTGATTACAAGATCAAGGAAATGGAATCTTAAATAAAAAAAAGTAAAACGGAGACATTCTGCGTTCCACACCTGAAAACCGTCCGAAATATGTCTGACGATTACAGATTCCTTTTTTTCAGTCTCTTCACCGGAGTTAGTGGACCAAACGGCGCAGGTCAATGTGGCCAAAAACGGATCTTCTTTTATTATCGTACGTAATTGCGGTACTCTTTATTTTCCACCATCGACAGTTTGAGGTGAAATCTGTATTTCGGCTCACCCTCTATTTGATCAATAAATCGGCTCACTCATGGGTTTCGCTTTAATGGCAGGTGCTTGATTATTTGATTTTCAAAAGTGCTAGAGTATACTTGATTACTAGAATATAAAATAAAAAAAAATCAAGCACCTGCCGTCAAAGAGAAACCATGAGTAAGCCGATTTATTGGCCAACTGAAGGGTGAGCCGAAATACACACTTCTCCTCATGCCGTGTGTATAAGTTCAGCGACAATACCGCGCGATCTGTACGACACGGAGCGTGAAAATGTTCTGTTGATTGCGCAGATGCTCTGGACGGGGAATGACACTGCCAGCGCCTTTGCTGCAGTGCTGCAGCCGGGTGTTTAAGCTCCTGCCATTCTCGGTGGAATATTGGTGGATGTAAGTGTCCCTCATAATGTTCGTGGGAGACGTGGCAGCAGCAGCTGAATCCTTTATCTGCTAATTACTGTAGAATTGGAATTTACTTTGGACCTCCTCGTAAATTTGTACCGGCGGTCCCAAATAAATTTGCAATTAATCAGACGGGCTGGTTTGTACTGCCAGCATGAGCTTGTGGCAGACATCTTTAACTCCAGTCCAAACCCCGACAACTACGAAAACTTCAGTTTCTCTCTTAGGCTCCTTTTCATTATCGAATCATTTTTGGCTGATACAGAATCGCGGAAAGTTACGAAACCCCGATGTAAACCTTGACCGCCATTGAAAACACTGTTGAAATGGTGTGCCTTCCCTTTGAGCTACCCGTTTGGAATAAGCGACTAGAGCCGTTTTTTCATTTTTTTTCCAGCTAGACTGAGGCAATCCCTTAGGATTCTGTAAATGGATTTATGCTTGGGCAAAATGCGTCTCTTCTTCGACATTTTTTCACATTAAGTACGCTTTTTTCTCAACTTTTTGAAAGGACACATCTCAACCCATCTCGGATGCCCATAATTTGGATGGGCAGATGAACGTATCTGATATCCAGATCCCGCACAAAAAATCAAATGATTGGGAAACCCCGAGCAGGCTGCCCAATGCGCACCGCTAGTGTAGGCTTCTTTGTTGTGCTTTTCTTGCTGGCGAGTATGACACACTGTGTGTACAAAGACAACTCGACATTTACAGGGAAACTGCTATATGAATCCTGTTACTAGCATATGAGCGCATTAAACAGCCTACACGCAAGTGATCCAAAATGGATCAACCTCGTCCTCAAGGGGGGGGGGAGGGTCGGAACACCCAGTCCTCAGAGGGTTAAGAGCGATTTATATGCCACATTTTACGGCTTTCAGACAAAAAGTCTGAGAAAATTCGAAAAAAACTTTTCGTGCTGCGAAAAAACCATTTGGCGAACTGTCAAAACTTTGCTGGATTTACCTGTACTGCGTATTGGTCTTTTCTTTTGCCAAGGTCACTCTGAAAACGGATGGAGAAAGCAGACTGGAGCTGGCTATTCAGCGACCAACTTCCGGATCTCGGGGCCCAGTCAAAATTACTCTCACAGTGGATCGCAACAACGAGGGTCTGACCGCTCTGAGATCATTTTCAACTTTCCCCTTTTTTCCAATCTACATTTTCAGCATTCTCTACCATTATACTACATGTTGTGTGTACTTTTTCTAGGACTTTCGGGCAGGAAATCAAACGGGTAGCCGGCATTTTAGACGAGTCCTGGCTGATCGCAACCAGCGTGGCTGGATCAGTGATTGGTGGAACAAGGCCAAGGACGCAGTGAAAGGCGCAGTTGGCGCTGGCATTACTGCCAAACTCACCGGCTGGATTGCCGGACTCTTGGGTTGAGCGTATCATAGATTTGATACAATGGGTCTAACGAAGAAATATGGATTGCGGAGGAAATAAAAGATTGATGAAAGTGTAACGTATTTTACGCATACGCATTAGTTCTTTCCTAATAGACAAGGTGCAAATGCCATAGACATACACACATGGCCACAATTTTGGGTGGCAGAGTTTGAGCCACTCTTGACTAGAGCTTGCCACTGCTAACTCCTGAATCTTTGATTTAACGCCCGGTCCAGAGGAAAAATTAGATTGAGCAAGCTGCTCTAAATTCTGCCAAAATAAACAAGTTCAATCAATCGATCAATCAAGTAAAGGCTGCATGGTCAGCTGTAATCAAGAGCGCGTACGTGCGGTGACTTAATTCGGCTCGAACTCGGACCACTCTGTTTGGCTTAAAGTCTGCCACCCAAAATTGTGGCCATGTGTGTACATCAATGCATGAGCTCTGTTAGGGTCCTTAAAGCCAGAACCAGGACCCCTGATGGTAGAAGGATGGAAGACCAGGATGTGGACAAAGGGGCAAAATGTTTTTTTAAAAATTGAATCTGAATTATATTTTATCGTTCCTGCTCCTTTCGAAACCTTTGAGGGTGTGATTTCCAAAGGTCACGGGATTTCAAAATATTTTCAAAAAACAGTTCCATCCAATTTGACTTTTGCCCCTTGGCCCCGCCCCCCCTGGCCCACCTCTAGCCCTACATGAGAGGTCATGCTTCCGACTTGTAAGAACCCTGACCAGCCCCTGCATGAGTGTTCATCGAATGCTTCAAATCGCGGATACGAGTTCCACAAAATCCTTGTCCGAACTTCCGCCCGCCGCGATAGCACTGGTCACTTTCTCCTTCCAGCTGAGCATCGCCTTCCGGTACGCTCGATTTCCGTCCTCCCGTTCCAAGTCCGCGACCTTGGAAATCACCGCCGCAATCTCCGAAGCGGGAATCAATCGCTCCCTTAGCAACCCGGTCCCCTCAATCAGCTCGCCCGCAGCGTGGTCGCGGAACCATTCCGCGTTGATCTTCTGGTCGCCGAACAACGGCCATCCCACCACCGGCACACCCGCAAAGATCGCCTCCAACGTGCTGTTCCAGCCGCAGTGGCTGACGAAAAGCGCTAACGCCGGGTGCTGCAGTACCTCCTTCTGGGGAACCCAGTTCTCCACCAAAAAGGTTGCTGGATGATTGGAGGAAGGTTCAAGGAGCTCCTTCGGGAGATGAACTTGATGGCGTGACGGTAGCGAAAGAAGGAAAGGTTTCTTCGTCGCTAGCAGAGCCAATCCCACTTGAAAGAGCTCTTCCGGGTCGGGAAAGATTAAGGAACCGAAGGAAACGTAGATGACCGTGGCGTCCGAGTGTGTGTCAAGCCAGTGTCCCACTGAACTTTTCGCTGGTGTGGCGGAAGAGTCCGCCATCAACGGTCCCACGAACCACAACTTCTGGCCTTGAAGGGTCGGCACCTTTGCCATGATATTGACAGCGTGTGCGTCCATTTCGCGGGTTGAGTTGTTGATCAACCCGTTGGGCAGAGAGACAACCTAAGGGGATGATAAGAAAATGACAAAACACATTGTTTCGTTTTCACTTGATTCTAATTTCTCGTGAGCTTGGAGATTTTGTAAGTTAATATTTCTGCCAAGCCAACGTTCAGTTTTAAATGTATGAATGTGTAGCTGCTTTCGCAAAAAGGAGTTATATCTCGCGGCGCCTTTTGTCCGAGATGTGAAAAATACCATTTCTGAGACAACGCCCCATGGCATGATCATACGTGCATTTTCTTTCACATTGCATGGAAATTGCAGGAAATTGCCAGAAATTGCATGGAAATTGCAAGAAATCGGTTTTTATTAGCGTGGCTTCATTGGTTTATTCTCTTTCTTGATTATATGAAAAATGTTTCGGTCAACTTGTGTACGTACGTTATACGGTATTTTGATGTCAGTTACGCGTTGAAAAAATATTGGGGTTTTTTTTCAACGAGGAAAAGACCGGAAACCGCATCAAAATCGCATCACAACCGATTAATTCCATGCGCAATACAAAACTGTAAATTGCAGTTTATGCATATTAATGCAAATGTATTTTATTTTCAAATTGATCGTACTGAATTTGATTTTTTTGAATAAATCAAAGTGGAGCGTTTTTTTGTCGATTTATTTTAATTTTAAATCGATCGTACTTATTTGATTTTGTTTTTTCAATGTGACGTTGGTGTCCTCCCCCGAGATTACCGACCTCCTGCAGCAGCAGCAGCAGCTCCTTCACCTCCTCCACCATCGGTTTCGGCGCGACGCCGGGGATAGGCTTCTCAAAAAAGCCCGTTTTCCCACTGGGCTCCTTCGGTTTAGTCGGAGTGTCCCGGTTCACACCGAGGATGCCAAGTGTCAAGCCGGCGGACGCTGTGTTGAAGAAATAAAACGGCATTTTTCGACTGTGGCACAATTTTGCAGCCGGAAAGTGGAAGTAATCCAAAATAACGACGTCCACGGGACCGAATCGCAAGTCGTCTTCCGGAGGCGAAGAGTCAAGGAGGACTCTCAGGGCGTCGCTCACAGCCTCGATGACTTTAACGAGGAAGGCCACGCCCTCCAGGGCGTTACAGTCGGCCAAGGTGAGCCCGTCCCTCAGACCGAGAATTCGGAGGTTTTCTCCCTCCTGTCCGGTCATTTTACGGGCGGCCATTTCGTCGACCCGCACCTCGGAGATGGCGAAGGTGACACGGTGAAATCGGGCTAGACGTTTGCCGAACTCCAGCATCGGAATG
This sequence comes from Hypsibius dujardini, assembly GCA_001579985.1. Classification (NCBI taxonomy): domain Eukaryota; kingdom Metazoa; phylum Tardigrada; class Eutardigrada; order Parachela; family Hypsibiidae; genus Hypsibius; species Hypsibius dujardini. The sequence continues at coordinate 9,908 of LRSR01011229.1, forward strand.
ATGTGTCCGTAGTGCGGATGGTTCAGGATGACAACATGCTTTGGGTGGACTGACATTTTCTCATAGACAACGCGTCGTGTTAAACAATAAGGCAATTAGCAAGCGGGCTCTTGACAGTTTGGGGAGAGGACGGAAAGTGGTCGAATGGAAACAAGATGAAATATGGTCGCAATAGTGACGAGAATAGTGAACGGGCGATGGAAGTAAGCAAACAAATTGTGAGTTACGTTTTTCGGCAAGTCGATAAACGTGGTACACCGCGAGCGCGAGTTGTCTGATCAGTATCGCCTCGCCAGGCCTGCACTTGCTGTCTGCCGTGGCCACGGCGTTGAACACACGCGGCAAAAACCTTGCGCTAACCGAATTAAGCCATTACACTCGATGGACGCTGGCTGTTGGGCACATCCTCGAGTTGAACTGCTTAATTCGGTCAGCGCAGAGGTTTTGCCACGTGTGTACACCATCACGTTGGAGGTATACAACGGTGCAGTTGTTGAATTGTACCATGAAAGCCGGAGGCAGAACAGCGTAACAGGTTGATACAGTTTTGTTTCCTCAGTAGTTCTCTTCAAACTGTTTGATGTCGCTGCGCAGTCGAATACCTAACGATGTGCATGAGGCAAAAACTGTATTTCGGCTTACCCTCCACTTGGTCGATAAATCGGCTCAGTCATGCATTTTTCTTTGATGGCAGTTGCTTGATTGTTTGATTTTTAGAAGTGCTATAATATAGAAGGATATGGTACAGCAAATCAAACAATCAAGCACTTGCCGTCAAAGAGAAACCATGAGTGAGCCGATTTACCGACTTAGTGGAGGGTGAGCCGAAATACAGATTTTGCCTCATACCTAACAACAGTAAAGCTGCGTGTTCTGTAAAAGCTCCAACCGGTTTCGGTGCTGACTTGTGAGACATCCGATTAAAGCCCTGAATTTGCAGTTTTTTGGCCCTGAAGTAAATTTCATTCAGCGGAATGTCTCTGCGAGCAACTTGTTAACATATTAACCCGTTAACGCCCTATGCCAGGTCGGACACGATTTGAAGGCCAAACGTATTATTCCTTTCATAATTCTGTTCAATTAATACAAAAATAATTTCAAATTTTCTTGGGTGACTTGGAAAATGCCTGTTTTTTTTGGGCTGACTGTCCACTGTCAAATTAGAAACAAAATTGCCGATGAAAACTTGAACTTATCCGCGCCATGCTTAGTTAAAACAACGAGTAATCAGTCAATCAGTTGATGAGTTTTTATAGTAGTCATTTTTATTCATTTTTTGACAAAAAATCCGACGAATTTTGGCCACGTGTCAATCAACAATCCGAGTCAGATAACTATTTTTAGAGGCTGTGAGTAAATGGTCAATTTGAAGGATGGAAAACACCACATATTTTTAGAAATTTTGGGCGAGCTCACAGCCTGCGGCGATCTTTTTCACTCAAACAAAGTGAAAACTGGTTGACTTTAGCAATTTTTACCGGGAATTGATCAAGCAGCAACTGACCAAAGCATAATCTCTAAATTTCAAACAAAATATCAAATTTTAAAATCATTTGAGTTTAGTAAAATCGCTTGAATCATCTTTGCGTGAAAATTCGGAGGTCGCCACTGGGCGTTAATGGATTAAGACACCGCCAGAATGCTCTTACTTCTTGGTCTTCGAGAAAACGTTTGAGAGTTGGTTAAATTAAAATATATATGCACATTTTTTTGCACAACATACGTTTGCTTGGCACGAAGCGTTTTGAGCAATAAAATTATAAAAACAATTACCGGGAAGCTTCTTTGAGATTTCTTTAAAAAACCTTTTTCGGCATTCATAGAGACGTGTGCAACACGGGAAATTGGGTCGTTGGAGAGAGAGAGAGAGACAAACGGATAGTTGTACAGATCAGCTCATGTGATCCTTTAATAATGAAGCGAGCTAATTATGGGTTTCGCAGCATAAGCATTCTGGTTCATGTTCATTGCTGCTAATCATCCAATTATCCAATTAAAACATGAGTTTAGTGTGCAGCAACGACCCCAACGGTCAATGATTGCGCAATAACTGAAACATCTCACTGAACCGACTGAACGACCTATCCATATTTTGAGATTTATGTTCGGACAAACACAGTACATGTTATTGGATCTCCCTAACCTTCTAAAGGTGCGGGGGCTTACGCCTGCTTACGTTCCGTAAAAGGAAGGCGTCCTTGTAAAGAGGTTTCGCAAACCGACAAATCTCAATCTAACATAACATAAGACATGCGTTATGTATGTTCCCTGTGTATAAGAAATTTCTGTTTTCGCAAAGTGACTTAATCAAACAACATAAAATTCATTTCCCACACCAATTAAAACTAATTTGTTCATCGTCTTCTCAGTCTATTTTCGCTTATTCTGACAATTCTGTTTCTTCGGAGAACATTTCCGATGACAGTTATGGTGCAGCTTATACGGTGAAGGCGCCAAAACGCCGGATAGAGATAACGCATTGGGTTTAGCGTTGATTAATTGATTTTTTCCCTCTTATTTGATTCCCACGGCTAAAATACAAACAATTCTTTATAGACCTAAAATGTTCATACGCAGAGTACAGCAAAATAGCTTCTATTTAGACCAAAAGCGCCAGGGAGCACAGTGAGGGATAAAGGAACTGGGTTCCGATCTTCCGCGACAGATATGTGCATTTTTAGGTTACCAAAACCTCTTTCGATTAACTGGAAAGATGCGCCCGGGTGCAAAGTATTTTTAGATCAAAAATTGGCGACTCTTGTCAGAATCAAAATTATTCAAAGACGGCTCAAAATAATCAAAAGATTTCACAATGTCGAGCTCATATAGAAATTGCGTAGAAATGGGAAATTTGTGAAAGTTGTATACGGGAAACTAAGATAACATACGAAAAACGGTAGCGCGCGTAGCCAAAAAGTTATCTTTATGTCTATTCGAGTCCTTATGTTGGAGGGCGAAATCTCTCTAATAGCAACATTATATACCGTAATGTCAAATCGACTGCCGGCACAGCTCCAAAAATAGACGCAAACACGACACTTCGCGTGCGAGAAAGCAATTTACCTGGCGTACAGCCATGTCTTTACAGAACATTCATTGCAAAACGCGAGCCAAAAAATTGTTTAAAAGTTGTTATCCTCAAGAACTTCCATTTGACTGTGGTATAAACTGACGAAAATCTGTGTTGGATGCCCAGACAGATGGGATGACAAGATGAGGTCCCTTTTGAACCCCGATGAGAATCTTGAATGGTTTCAATGGTGGGAAAAAGGGACGTAAAATAATTACTCTCGTGACTCCCATTCCGATGAGCGTGACAGGCAGACGTATGAGAGCACAGGCAGACCGATTGACACGAAGCCTTTATCAGGCACACAGGACTGTATGGAATGGCGGGACTGCCAGAAGTGCACGGTAACAGTCAAGCTATTTGCTATTTTTCTGGATGAACTGAGATGCAGTCAGTCACAAAATATTTTTTTTGTAACAACGTCGTCACTGTTTCAAAGTTGCATACTATCACTCACACCATTTACGATGCATAAATTCCACTTACTCCTCAATTCTTCGGCATACAACTTCTCAAGCAACACAACCAACGAACTATTCTTCAATCCTAAATGGACGCTGCTGCCCGTCGTCTCACTGCTCATCTTCATCTTCTCCTCCATAGGGAACGGTCTCCTCCTGATTGTCTTTATCAAGGAACGGTCCCTCCGCACGCCCTTCAACATCTACGTGATGAACTTACTCATCGCAAATTTAGTGTGCCTGGTGTTTCAGTTCCCGATGGACATTTTCAGCTCGCTGTATTCCTCCTGGCTGCTGGGTGAACGAGCCTGTACCCTGTACCTGTACGCCAACTTTGTCTTAGAGGCCAACATCTGCAATGCCCATCTGCTGATCGCCATCAATCGCATCTGGGCGGTCTGTATCAGGAAGTTCGAAAACTAAAATTTGTTGACTAATTAGTTTTTTAAGCCAACTAACATTAAAACATTGCTAACTAAGGATTGTTGCTTTAGTATTTTTAGTGAGAGATCGTTGCGCAGTTTTAGTCGAACGTTGCTGACTAACTAAAGTTTCTTATAAACTTATATATAAATTTTGCTCTTTGTATTTGTAGTAACTTAACCTCTCAGATCAGTTGTTTTTTCAGAAACTAAAAGAAATCAAAATCAGTAATAACAAACGATTTATTTTAGTTTTAGCTTAGTTTGTTTAAATAAAGACGATAAAAACCAAATTTTATAAACTAATTAGTTTTTTTCAGCTTTTTTTAGTTTATTCAGTTTGTTATCAGTGACTAAGAAATGTTACATGAAGATTTTTTATTAACTTAACATGCATAGTCCAGTTTTAAGTCAAAATTAGCTGATTACTGTGAGTTTTCTTTACACGCGTAGTAACAAAAACTTAGAGTTCAATAATTTTTACGAAAACTGAAAAAATCCAAATAAAGCCCAAACAATTTTGTAACGAGAGATTGAGCTTAATTTTTGTTCAGTTGTTAAGTGTAGGTGTTTTCCCATTCCTAGGTGTGTAATCCGCTGTCCTATCTCACCGTTCACTCGGTACGAACAGCAGTGGTTCTTTGCATTGGCGTTTGGGTCTACGTTCATGTTGCGGTGAGCCCGGTGGTCTTTGTGGACGCGCTGTATTATCGGCTGCCGTTATACATGACCGGTTGTTTGATGAATGCGCCGCAGCAGAAGATTTGGTGCGCGATGGTGCAGGTCATCTATTGGATTCCGGAGATTGTGATGATTTTGACGGTGCCGCTGATGTTTCTGGTCAAACGGGCGCCCACAGCGAGCCAGGTCGCGGAGCAGAATAATAAGATCGCACCGGTCCGGTTCTTCTATGACGGTCCGAACGGTAAGAAACGTGGTGAGTATCCCCTCCAATGCAGACTCTCTTCATGTAGGACACTGTTCGCTTCAGTATGGGTTGTCAAATGGACACTGAAACAAATGTCAGTCAGAAAGGAATTAAGAAAAAACGGCGTGATAAAAAAAAACACATAAACGGATTCCAGATTAAATTAAATGTGAATGCCATGTAATTTTGAATTCTTAAGAACACAGAGCTGACGTTGTTGTGATGACATTGTTTTACGGATGAGTGGCGAGTGAGCCTGCCAAAATTGATGTGAAAAGTCGATTTTTTAGTTCGTTTAGCGAATTAAAGCAATGAAAAAATTCGCCAAGGCATTTATAATAGTGCCAATACTGTGTTTTTTCTTTTGTTCCTGCAAAACGGGTTGCTCAATTTTTCGAGTTCACTTGATGATCTTCAATTTTCAAACAAAATCTAAAACTGAATTATTTTAATTCACCAAACCGTTCGGGGATGTGGCATCAAAGGTCGTTCGGTCTACATTTTTACGCCAATGCACATGAACGGGGTTAGCCGTCCATTTGTACGTTGGGTCGTGGTAGCATAACTTTCAAGGTAATCAATATAAGGTTTATTAAAGTAAGTTTATGGTTTTCCTCACCCAAATTACTTTAAATGCCAACCAATTTGGTTAGGGGCGGGGCAATGGAGCAATTCTGGAAAACTGAACTGACTATTTTATAACCCTCTTCGGGAAATGGACATAGCTCCGCCCTCGATTCCCGCAAAAAAGATTTGGTTGACGTCAATTGGACCCAATTTCAATTCTGTTTGGGTACAAGCTTATGGAGGGTTCCATGGCGTAGGCCTTAAAGCAATAGCTCAAATTAAATCAGGGAAATTTATTTGGATAGAAATAAAAGTCTTATTTGCAGGAAAATACGACCCCGACTGTTATACCCCTTGATTATTATAATTGCACTTCCACTATGCAGTGCTCCGTGATTGATTGTGTTTCTGTTTCTGCAGCGATACCGAAGATATCCATCACCAATCCTTCTGATGCGGCACACCGTTCCGTCAATGCATCCGTCCCTGCCTTGGGTGGCATCCAGACACCCGACACACATCTCAAGTCACGGAAAGGCAAACGCGATCGCACGCACGGTGTTCTGGTACTGACCTTGCTGACGATGAGTGTCGCCATTTGCTGGACACCTAGCAACGTCTACTACAC
>LRSR01011230.1:0-16570 GCA_001579985.1 Hypsibius dujardini
ATCCTCACCCATCCTTACCCATCCCCCATCCTTACCCATCCTGACCCATCTTTACCCATCCTCACCGACTCACCCACTCCCCCATCCTCCCCCATCTTTACCCATCCTTACCGTACCATGCTCACGGGTGAATTTCCATCAAGATCCAATTTTTTTTTTTTTGGCTGTCAGTTTATTTCCGGTTGTCTGTCCGGCAGCAAGTTGAAAGCCGCGATTTCACAAAAGCCATCCGCCGTTGTTGCAAACAATCTTCAACAAAGCGTCCTATCCTCTGTGTGAGCAATACTACCGTGGTATTCACGGCGTACACACATGGCCGCAATACTAGGTGTTTGGCTCAAACTCGGGCCACCCTATTTTGCTTGGGTTCAGCTTGAGAGTGGTTTGAACTCTGTCACCCAGTAATCTGGCCAGGTGTATAACGGCGATTCGCTCAGAGACCGATAAGGTGCCGGCTGCTGCTGCGTGTGTGCCGTATACAGCCGTAAAAAATCAACACAGCCTTCTCTTTGGAGTGAGGGTTATTAGATAATTTAAGCCGTGGGAATGGCACTTGTAGCCGCCATCTTCAATGGCCCGCTCTCTTTGCTCGTCAAATAAAATTACGAGCCAAATGTCTATTGACACGCTCTCTCTCTCTCTCTCTGGTCGCGAAATAATAAAGCCCGCTTGTTTTGTCCTTTGCAGCTCGCGCTTCTCTCGATGGGGGGAGGGGGGGGGGCTCTTTTGTGGGTCTCTCTTTGGTGTCTTGTCTTGTGTGTATCGCTTTCATGCCGTTTTATTGCTCACTCAATCGCTTTTTTTGTATTCGGACGACCGTCTCAATACCTTCTCTGACAGTCTCCGGTTACCGTCCTCCGGTTACTACACACACACATGGCCACAATTTTGGATGGCAGACTTTAAGCCAAAAAGGGTGGTCCAAGTTCGAGCCGAATTACGTCACCGCGCGCACGCACTCTTGACCACAGCTGACCATGCAGGCTTGACTCGATTGATCGATTGATTGAACTTGTTTATTTTGGCGGAATTTAAAGCAGTTTGCTCAATCTAATTTTTCCGCTGGACCGGGCATTAAATCAAAGATTGAGGAGAAAGCAGTGGCAAGTTCTAGTTAAGAGTGGCTCAAACTCAGACCACCCTGATGTTTCCAACTCTGCCACCCATGATAGCGCCGTCGCTATCTATCGCGGAATTACAGTACTGTACTGTCGCGATTCTAACGGCCAGCTTAGCCCCGCCTTCCCCCGTGCAAGACTCTGTGACGTCACGGGTTCAATTCCAGCCCGGCCCGGACCTGGGGGTCGTAATTTACTGGTAGGGCCAAAAAAACGGCCGTTAGAATCGCGACAGTACAGCACCTTTCTCGAGGAAAATTTCTCTGCGCAAGATTTGTGGAAAGCTATTTTCACCGTACGAAAACTTTCCACAAATAAGTTTGCCAAATAGAATGAAGCCGTTTTGTGGAAAGCTATTTTCACCATACGGAAACTTTCCACAAATAAGTTTGTCAAATAGAATGAAGCCGTTTTGTGGAAACTATATCCGACAATTTTGACGAGGGGAAAGTTTTGTGGAAACCATTTCGAATAGGGCGAACTTTTCCCCCTTGTGCTTCGCCATGCAGATATTCCAATCCGCTTTATGTCAAAATTTTTTCACGGTCAATAAATTTAAAAAAAAACATCTACAGGGTTCGTCTAAAAATTGCTGGAGAAAATTTGATCTTAATTCCCTATTTTTAAAACGGATTTCTTTCATTTAATGGTCGAGGCCTCTTTTGCTAATTGATTTGTATCAATATTTGCTTGTTGGTAGAATTAGAGCGCTCTTGCAACAAGTGAAGCGTGAAAGCCTCAGAAATTAAATCCCCAAATGTCTCTCGAGCCTTGATCTGTCTATTCAGGTGGCGCTAGAATAGCCGGCAAATATGCTGGACATCCTTCAAAATCGTGCCGATTGGTGTGAAATGATTGGAGCAGACCAAATAGCCAATCTATTCATGGGATATGTGCGTGAGCATTCTTAGAACAGGAAATGGATCTCGGATGACACTTTTCCCTTTGTTGTGTTGGGACGAGCGGAATATTTGCTCCCCGCGGAACTGCAGCTCCAGATGGTCCATCCAACAAAAAGACGCTACTTTACGGTGCATACGCGCATTGTGCGCGGTACATACGCGCATTGTGCGTGGTAGATGCGTGCATTGAGCGTGCTTCAGGGCTGGCGCATTGTCTTTTGCAGATTAGTTCAGTGGAAATCGTTTAAAAATGCAAGAAAGAATCGGACCACTTGAATAATACAGCTACTTGCAGGTTACTTGCAAACTTTTGCTTTGACGTATTGTGAGCCGCAAGACTACACATGTTACAAAGTTTTAATTTCTTAAAGCAAAAGTAATTTGGCACAGTGGAAAGTGAAAACGGGTGACAGACTACCTTGACAAATTCAAACCAAAAAGACACAATCAATCAAGCTATTAGTACTTGATTCGCGTCTTCTTCTTCGCAATGACTGCAGCGATGCGGTTCGGAATACTCTCCCACAAAGCCTCGCAGTGCTCCCGAGTAACCAGCTTGTTTCACAATTCCGGGGCAGCACGTGCAATATCCTGCGCGGTTTTGACGGAAGTGTCTTTGGCCAGCTCGAATTTAATGAATCCCCAGACATGAATCAATCGAAGAAAACGACAACAAATCAAGATTTTTGGGCAACGAAATTCGTAATGCGAAGATTGAATTGATTGATCGATAAGGCAGTTTAAAATTTTCCCCAATCAAACAACGTGTAGTCTTATTTGTCAAACCACACCAAATCAAAAGTTTGCAAGTAACCTGCAAGCAGCTGTATTTCATTCGGTCGTGATTCGCAGCTTGGTTTGGAGTTTTTTCTATTGCGTCTCCCATGACAGATTTGCCACCTGGTCAATTCTCGCCAAAGAATACGCATTTGTCAGCCTATACGTCTTCAAGACGTGAATATGGAAATAAATGAGTAATCTCTACAGATATAAGTATATCGTGCTCGGACAAGAGATCATCTGGATCTGGGTCCATGTAGCGCCCCCTGCCGGGTAATCATATATGAACCAAATATACGACACGGGATGGCGCCACATTCGTAACATGTATGTGTAGTACGCTTTCCTGTATGAGGCAAAGTCTGTATTTCGGCTCACCCTCCACTTAGGTCGATAAATCGGCTCACTCATGGGTTTATGATTGATGGCAGGTGCTTGATTGTTTGATTTCCTGTACTATATCCTAGTATACTATAGCACTTTCGGAAATCAACCAATCAAGCAGGCGCCGTCAAAGAGAAACCCATGAGTGAGCCGATTAACCGAACCAACTGGAGGGTGAGCCGAAACACAGACTTCTCCTCATACTAGTAACATCTTAGTAGCGTTTGATCTGAGACGATCGTCGGCCGATTGGCCTCAACCGTGGATTTAGTAAATTTACCGTTACAATAATGGCGGGCATAGATAATCATACAGCTGCGTTTGCAACAGCTTCCGGCGATAAGTCGGACATCCTCTTTTGGTGTAAACATAGACCACCCTTATAAACAATATTCATTTGAGCCGTTGGCAAAAACAAGCAATCAATTTCGCCGTTCGTGGTCTGTTGGGAATTCACTAATACTGTACAATAGGGTGGTCAATGTTTGCACCAAAAGAGGTGGTCCGACTATCACCGGAAGCTGTTGCAAATGCAGCTGTACATGTACACAAAAGTGAAAATGAGATCAGAACATGCAAGTATCATGGTATGGAACATTCGGTTCAGGCAAGACTGTTGTCAGGTAATACTCTTACGCTAGGGAAGGCTGTTTGCGGCAGTGCGAGCAAAATATTTGTAGCAGTTGGAAAGCAAATGGGCGGGAATGCCAAGAGGTTTTAACAATGAAGCCTCGGTGACCCCAGCCGGGATGAGAGCACTTGATCAATTGTCCGCTCAATGAGATCTTACCGCGAACTGCCAACCGTCGGCTTGGCTCGCCGCTTTTCTTCTTGAAAACTCGATCGCTCTCCTCTTTCGGCAAAGCAAGCTGTCTTAATGCAAAGCAATTTGTCTTAATGCAATGCAAGTTGTCTTAATGCAATGCAAGTTGTCTTAATGCAATGCAAGTTGTCTTAATGCAAAGCAAGCTGCCTTAATGCAAAGCAAGTTGTCTTAATGCAAAGCAAGTTGTCTTAATGCAATGCAAGTTGTCTTAATGCAATGCAAGCTGTCTTAATGCAATGCAAGCTGTCTTAATGCAATGCAACCGACCCTAACGCGACTGACAATACTCTTGTGTGTGTTGTGCGACAACAAAGAACCATGCGTGTGTCGTGTACCGGCTTGAGAATAGTTGAAACGCAGCTCGTGCTGTAGGAGCGTTATTATCGATCCCACCCTAGGAGAGAGTATAGGGCCAGATCTGATCGACACTTGATCCGCGCAATCATGATACCGAGGGGGGGGGGCGATCGAGCTCTCGGGATCGGCAGATGATGATGACAGGACGAGACCCGGACTTGGGCGCTCTTGCAGTCGCGGTGCTCAAGAGGTCGTCGAACAGGGAGGGTTGCATGACCTCATCACCCCAACGCTATTCACAGGGTCACCCTAGCTTACATGAAGTCATGATACCAAAAACACACCACCGGAAAAGGCAATAAATTTTGTTGGTTATACGAGTACTATTTCTGGTCTGTAACGAGAGAGAGAGACAGAGAGACAGAGAGACAGAGAGAGAAAGAGAGACAGAGAGAGAGAGAGGGAAAGATAAACGGGAAAATGAAAAATCACCGACGCGAAAAAATACAATCGGTGTGGCGAGAAATGAAGCTCGTAATAGCGGTGTTGAGGTGGAAGAGTAAGGGACATTGTATGCAATGCAGAGGCATTGCAAGATCAGGCTGAAAATGTGTATACAAATTACATCCGGCTTCCCGTGCACAGGTAATTACCGAGCACACCTCTCGTGTGTCGCGTGTCGCGTGGCGTGTCGGCACCTCACATTTTCATGTTGCGCTGTAGGGCGGTGGGAGGCTCCAGATACTCTCCGCGCTGTTTCGCCTCGAGCAGACGGTGGAGAAACTGGGCGGTGGACTCTGCGGACGCGGCGGCGGCGGAGGCGGAGGCGGGACGCTGTAGGCCGGCGGCGGCGGCAGGAACAACGGCCCCAAGTCGAGTCGCTCTTGTGAGGCTTGCCTGGCCGGCGAATTCCGTGACTGGCGAATGTGACTGACTGACGGATGCTCCAACGGCGGAAGGTCCACAATCAACGCCGCTTCCGGTGGACCTTCCTGGGAAGATTGCCGCGGCGACAGGGTATTCCGATGCTGCTGATGGTGGATCATCGGCGGTGGATGGTACCCGTTGGGGCAGTCAAATTGGTGGTCCAGCAGGGTCTCCCGTGACGGCTGTCGACGGACCTTCGGACGATGGCCATGACTCCGAGCTGCTTCCGGCGGCTCGTGGAAGGAATCCCGTCCGTGTGGTCGAGCGGACGGAGGGATCGCGTAGACCGAGACTGTGTCCGCGAAGGAGCTCTGTCGTACGAGCGGTCGGCTGTGGGTGTTAAATGGCGGCACCATCATCCTTTTCCGACCTGGTGAGATTGTAGGTATAAAGTGTCAACTTTGTTGTAAAATGTCCACGAAGAAAGGGCGTTTAACGAACGTGCAATGGACAAATTCAGTGAGGCATGTAATTAAAGCTCATCGTATCAACGTTGCTAGATTTCAACCGCCGGCTGCTCCGGGAGAATGATGAGACCGGTGAATGCGTGTGTACAGGATCTTCGCACGCGCGAGCAATTTCTTCAGCCGGCTGAAGAAACCTCAGCAGCATGAGCTCTGCGTGTGTTTGTGTGAGTGAGCGTGTGAGTGAGGGAGTGAGTGAGTGAGTGTGAGTGAGCTTGTGTGTGTGCGAGTGAGCGTGTGTGTGAGTGTGTGAGTGAGCGTGTGTGTGAGTGTGTGAGTGAGTGAGAGTGTGTGTGTGCGTGTGTGAGTGTGTGTGAATGAGCGTGTGTGAGTGTGTGTGAGTGAGTGAGTGAGTGAGTGTGAGTGAGCGTGTGTGTATGTGTGTGAGTCACCTCAGACGGTTAGACCACGCGATCCGGCCTACCATGGGGGCACTCCGTTCGACTGGGATTGGCAGTTTCAAATCAAATTTGTATTGTAACATATAATACCCGTCCCGAGCACCCCTGAGGGGGATTCACGCACTGTGGTTGTGGAATTTATTGATTCAGGGTGGGGTGGGAGGCCCCATCAAACGTGGCATCGATCCCGCTTTCAAGGACCGCGTGAAAAAGAAAGACAGACACACTGGAGTAGCATACGTGCGCTCAGAAGACAGACACACTGGAGCAGCACACGTGCGCTCAATACTTGCGTGCTGTCTTCTGACTAACTGACTCGTGCAGTCCAGGAATCGACCGACAGAAAAGCTCTTGAAAAAAAGCCACCAACCATACGCAGTGCGTTGCACTACTTATGGCTAGTACGAGATGTGACGGTGAAACGACGGTGAAACAAAGTCACAAATAAAAGAGGAGAAATTTAAAAAAAACTCAGTCTTTCATACTATATTACACATTTATTTGGTCGCAGAAACTTGATCACATTGGGTCGCCACGGGATAAAACGGGCAAAGATGCCGGTGGAAGGCTCTAAATACCATGTAGTGAGTTACACCGTGTAGAACGGCCGGAGAACGGCGGTGGCGGTGACCCATGCGGTTGGTCCGATGAAGACATCATGGAATGGGATGACGGTGGAGCCAACGGTAGAGACTCTTCCGGCACCCCTTGCGACGGTAGAGACTCTTCCGGCACCCCTTGCAACGGTAGAGACTCTTCCGGCACCCCTTGCGACGGCAGAGACTACACGTTGAGGTGATTTGATCTGACGCTCGGGGTGCACGGCTGGTCCCATTCTGAGGCCTGGCCGTTCTACTGGACGTGGCCACTTATGTTACTGCGATGGAGCACCCAGTAGGTAGCTGTGTTCACGGGGTGGAAGTCGTGTAAAGTAACTGGAATCACGAAGGCGATCAGTATCAGATGGAGGTCCCCTTGATATGACTACCAATCGTAACGCGATATCCGGCTCCTTGGGGGAGTAGTTGGACATGCTGATTGTGTTGTGGAGAGAGCCCATGATCAGGGTAATCATGTAGAGTACGAGCCGATAGATGGGCGGAGGAATAGGTCGTGGGAGTTTTTCAGAAGTTCCGCCGAACAGCCGCGGATTTGTTGGAAAGATATGATTCTGTTCTCGTCTGTAGTCTGTAGTCTGTTCTTGAGCTGGACAGAAGTTGACGCCTATTGGCTCCTTTCATGCGATCTTTTTTCAAGTGGCGCAAGTTGAGCCACAAAATCCGAGAACGAAACGTTGGAGCACAGTAAAGAGAGTAAGACCGTCCTAAAAAGATGAGTATCGCCAAGATACAAGGTCGGTAAATGTAGGATGATCACAAAGTCACAAAGTGATGAGTTGGGCGCTCTACCTGGCATGACCGTGTGCCTACATGTAGGTTCGCTGGACGTGCAAAGTACAGTTATAATAAAAGATGCTCAGTGTAATGGGCCCAGCAGTAGCATCGTCAAGTGCATGAGGGTTTCCAATCGATCAAAAGTTCATATGCACTACGATCACGGTACCATAAAGTCAGCAGATTCGTAAGGTACGAGTATAATACTTTTGATTTGGGTGTGGCAGGAATATCATCCCGGCAGTGAAGCGACTACAGTATGAGAAATCTCTATTTCGGCTCACCCTCCATTTGGTCAATAAATCGGCTCACTCATGCATTTCTCTTTGACGGGAGGGGCTTGATTGTTTGATTTTTTCACTATAACCTAGTATACTATAGCACTTCTAAAAATCAAACAATCAAGCATCTGCCATCAAAGAAAAGCCCATGAGTGAACCGATTTATCGACCAAATGGAGGGTGAGCCGAAATGGAGTTTTCATTTCATACTCATTTGATTCCGTGATTGTTACGTGAACTATAGTGTACTACAGTACAGTAAGTGTACTGCAGTACACTAAGTGTACTACAGTATAGTAAGTGTACTATAGTATGGTACGTGTACTATAGTATAGTAAGTGTACTACAGTATAGTAAGTGTACTACAGTATAGTAAGTGTACTGCAATTACTGTAATTCAAAGCAGTGGTGTCTTCTTCTGGAGATCTCAGTCATGGTTACTAGTTACGGTGTCTGACTGATGGTCTTCGATTATGCAAGCTTAATATGCTGAATGGGTAGTACTATTGCGTACTGTAAAATCCAAACAAAAAGTCATACCGTAATAACGTGGCTGGGAAGATTGAAACCAAATCATTTTATAGATCCCCAAAAACGGGAAGAGAGCGTTAATGAAAATTAACGAGCCGTTGTTTCATCAACGAATTACCTGTTGACCAAGCAGAATAATTGGGCGTGTCCGAGGCAGAACTGACGGATGACACGACACAATCAGACTCCACTAAAGCCAGTATTGTAATGTAGGAACCGTTTTGGGTTTCATTAGCCTGTTAAAGCTCTCAACGGACCACAATCTGTCTATTTGTAGTGTTTTGGAGGATCCTTTAATTGAAGTAGGGTAGATAGGATGGCTCCAACAAACCCACTCGTGAAGAAAGGGTGAATATTTCTAGAAGCACTCATCCGTTACCTCATCATCAAACTCAGTTGATTCAACGATAGATAACCATATCTACATTAGACACCATACAACCTTGTAGACACCATACAACCATGTAGACACCATTTAACCACACAGACACCATTCAACCATGTAGACACCATTTAACCATGTAGACACCAATTAACCACACAGACACCATTTAACCACACAGACACCATACAACCATGTAGACACCATTTAACCATGTAGACACCAATTAACCACACAGACACCATACAACCATGTAGACACCATTTAACCACACAGACACCATACAACCATGTAGACACCATATACTGTACAGATTCATACAATCCGTCGCAAGTGCATGGTTCGTCGGAGCAGCGATACGTTTTCTACTTAGACAACTTCCGTCTGCTGAAAAACTGGTCCGCTTGTGGTACGGTTATCGGGTCAGTTATAAATTTTGAAATTTATTTAGGCAGCTAACGCACCAGGATTCTCAGCCGAAAGAAACTGTCACACCAGAAGTGATACGCTCCTTTTTGTAAAAAAATTGGCAAGGTGCTAGATTATTGCAACAGAAATGAATTGAAGCAGCAGCAAAGATACCCCGTTCATTTCTTGGTCTCAAATTTCTTGGCCAAATCCGATATGGGCTTTCTCCAAGTCTTAATGTCCAAGGGTTTTCTGCCGCTCGCTGAGCTGATTTTGTCATCCTTCAGCCGGGTATCCTTCTCAGCACTTGCTGGCTTCGCTGATCCCGACGCGGCGTTTACGCTGGACTGGGAAGCCGCAGCCTTTTCTAACGTTCCGCTAGCCTGACTCACTTTCGAGCCCTTATCCGGTCCAGGCTTCGGCACCGCGGTCTTATACGGCGAACCGGGCGAACCCTTTGGCACCACAGCAGGCACAACGGGATCTATCACAGCGACCGTCGCCACCGGACTGGGCGGCACCGACGACTTCGTGTCCATCGACAGCTTCGTGGACGGTTGTGGTGACGGTGAAGGCGTGCGAGAGGTCTGTGTCATAGCCGTGTTTGGATGAGTCAGCCGGTCGAAGAACCCACTGGAGCCACCCTCCGTTGAGGTGACCTCCACACTTTCCTGCAAAGACTCCTTGGAGGAGTGCTGCGACAACGGTCGCAACCGCGCCATGATCTTCTTCTTAGCCTTGGCGGCGTCGAACATGCCCCGCCGCGGTTTGTCGTCCGTCGAGGTGGCCGAGTCCACCTTCTCCGGGAGGTTGGGCATGGAGACGAACCGCTCACTCGGTCCGCCGCGATGGGCGGCGGCCTGCAGGCTGGGGTAGTTCCACGACTCAATGCTGATGTCGCTGTCGATGGAATCCCAGCTGCCGCCGGGGTCGCGGAAGCACTCCTCGGAGATGGCGCCGGCGGAGCCGTGCACCGACTGCTTCTCGTACGACCGACTGCGGAGGTTGTCGCGCACCGTCGACGGCGGAGTCACGAGGAAACTCGGCGGAATGGAGGGGAAACGTGGATTGCGTGTCGAGGGAAAGGCAACGGGCTTTTGGATGGCACGCAGCGGTGTGGGTGCGGGCAGGGTGACGGTGTTGGTGTTGTCAGACGACTCGTCGGCATCCACACTGGGGTACCTGGAGAGCGAGAGAAGAGAGCATTCCGTTAGTTGCAGTCCTTGGGCGGCCCACTCAACCAGCAAAAGCCATGCTGAAAGGCATGCTTTGCCGTGCCGGTAGTTTCAAGCTGCTACAAGGGTAGACTACCGTACCGTCGCATCGGGGGATTCGGACCGCAGCCGGCTTCAGCGATCGACGCGGAGTGCGACCTGGTGAAGATTGAACTCGTGTATGATTACAGACTCACGGCAGGCTTATGTTGTGTCTTACCGTTTGCCGGACTGGCCATAAGGAAGGATCGGCCGTCTCGTTTTTCGTTCAGCTTTAATGTCCTCGCTCACTTTCGTGATCTATTTCAACCCAAGTGGTCCAAGTGGTTAATGGTGCAAATTCTTTGTCGAAAGTGTATTAATTAAAAATCGCTCTCACGTTGTCAATGGCCTTCTGGAGGTCAGCACTCTTCTTGCCCTTGTTCTTCTTATGATCGGGCACGTCGAGTGTCGCGGACTTGTCGTCGAAGAAGGCGTCACGTTGCCTGACACGTGGAGTGCGCTTCGGCGACTGGGCGCGAATGTCTTCATCCGACGTGAAGAGCGGTGCTACCTCTTTCAGGCGTTGGATCTGAAAAGTCCAATCGGATATGTTTTTTTTTAAGTTTCACCCGGAAAGTCTTACATCGAGCGTGTACTTCACCTCTGCAAGAATTTGGTCAATCTTGCCGCGCTCTTTAATCTGACTGCTCTCGGTTTCGGAGAACCGTTCCGCCAGGTCGTCACGGTCGATTCGCACAACCTCATATTCGGTGCGCATTGAGTCGTAGGCAAGCTTGAGAGAGTTGTGTGCATCGTTGATTGGTCCCAGCTTGTCTTGGAGCTGTGCACAACGAAAACCATGTTAATGACTGTGTCAGGTGTATTTAATCAGGACTAAATTAAAATCCAAAAGGAAGCGGATACTTGAGAGTACACTCCTTACTTCTCTTATTTTGGCTCTCAAGAGGTCGCTCTCACGTTGCTTGTCCAGCTGAATAGCCGACACCTGTGCTCTGCTCTCGATGACCTCCTTCTCCGACCGTTTGAGTGCTTTCTCAACCACTTCCAACTTCTCTTTGGCATTGCTTTCATCGAGCTCGCCGTTGGTGCGACTCCGCGTGGTGGCGGTGGAAGATGGCGAAAGGTTCCGCGTTTTCAGCGCATATGCCGACAGCTTTGCGTGTTGACCTTCGTACTACACCACCAGTCACGGTGAGTTAAAACGTCCAACGATCAAGCACTTTGGGGAGCAATACCTGTGACAACTTGTCCTGCAGCTCTGAGATCCGAAGCTCATAGGAAGACTTCTCTTTGGCTGCACGTGACTTGGCCTCGTTGCGCTCTTGCTCGTACTTGATGGTCTTCGATTGGGCGTCTTCCAGCTGCTTCTCAAAGCCATCTCGGCCTGTTCGCAGGGACATCAAAGAGGTGGTCTGAAGCAAAGATACGAATAACTTCACAAATCTCTGCGGCGACCAACTGTGATACAGCTACTTGCAAACTTTTGCTTTGACGTATTGTGAGCCGCAAGACTACACATGTTACAAAGTTTTAATTTCTTAAAGCAAAAGAAATTTGGCACAGTGGAAAGTGAAAACGGGTGACAGATTACCTTGACAAATTCAAACCAAAAAGACACAATCAATCAAGCGATTAGTACTTGATTCGCGCCTTCTTCTTCGCAATGACTGCAGCGATGCGGTTCGGAATACTCTCCCACAAAGCCTCGCACTGCTCCCGAGTAACCAGCTTGTTTCACAATTCCGGGGCAGCACGTGCAATATCCTGCACGGTTTTGACGGAAGTGTCTTTGGCCAGCTCGAATTTAATGAATACCCAGACATGAATCAATCGAAGAAAACGACAACAAATCAAGATTTTTGGGCAACGAAATTCGTAATGCGCAGATTGAGTTGATTGATCGATAAGGCAGCTTGAAATTTCCCCCAATCAAACAACGTGTAGTCTTATTTGTCAAACCACACCAAATCAAAAGTTTGCAAGTAACCTGCAAGCAGCTGTAAATATGGCTTGAGCAAATTGAGTTGTCCGTCTTGCCTTACCGCTGTCTCAAGTTTGGCCGACGAGTCAGCATGTTCATGCCGCAACTTCTGCACCTCCCTCAGGTTATCATCCAACCGCTCCTGCAAGGTCTCCCGCTCCTTCTTCAGCTGCTTCACACTGGAACTCATCGTCTTAATCTCATCCTCCAGCAGTTTCTGCTTATTCTCAAACCGCATCGTCACCGCCGAGATCTCCGCCTTGTGAATCTTCTCATCCTGTCGCAGCTTTCGATTCACCTCATCCCGATCGCTGGCCCACTTTCGCTCATTCCGCGCAATCAGCTCGGCCGCTTCATCCCCGGCTCTCCTCGCGTCCAGCAACTGCTTCTGCAGATCGTAATTCTGTTTGTGCAGTTTCTCCACCTCCTCCTTGATCTGGTCGGAGGCCTTCTGCCGTTCGTAGGCGGACAGACCGCCGCGAGGACTCGGCGACAGCTGACTCCTCCCGTCACCCTTCAACTTCTCCACCTCCGCTTTCAGGTCCTGAACCTCTTTCTCAAGCCCGTTTTTGGCCTTTTTTGCAATCTCAACTTCCGCTTTCAATTTGTCCGACTCTTTCTTCGATAAGGCTTGATTGTCGTACTGCTCGCGCTGGAGATTCTCAATCTGCGATTTGAGTTTGTCACTCTCGCAACGGACTTTGCTCATTTCAGCGGTCACTTCAGCGTCTTTGCTTTGATGCTTCTCGCGGAATGTCTGGTGGTCCGATTTCTCCTTGGTCAGATCGGATTCGGTTTTGGTGAGTTTGTCCTTCCACTCCTTCTCCTTCAGCTTGCCGGCTTCAATGAGATTTCGGATTTGGTCCTCGTAGCTGGCGAGCTTCTGTCGGAGTGACTGCACTTCCTTGTCGAGTGATTTGGCGGAGTCTTTGGCGGCGAGTTCAGCTGCGCGGAGGGACTTTTCCTTGGCGAGTTCGTGCTCGAAATCGGTCAGCTCCTTCTGCCAGGCGTCAGTGTCGCCTTTGTATGCTTCTTTCAGGCTGTGGTATTTCTTCTGCCACTCCATCACTTGCTTCGATAACTGAAACAACGGGTCGAAATTTCATCAGCCGATCAAACCGTTTTTCGAGTAGCTTTTAATGGTTCAAATCATCGATTGATGCCGTACCATATTCTCCTTGGCCAACAATTCTTCCGCCATATACCGCTGTCGACCCAGTTCTTGTTTCAGATTCCGCAGCTCCGTGTCACTGCGCTCTTTAGTGAACGATTCCGAGTCATTCTGGAATAGAAAGCGCCAATTGTAAATACGAGCATTCTTAATACTAGTAAGTAGTACTAACACTAGAACTAGTAGTTACAGTAAGCGACAGGAAAAAGTTGAATGGAGGGTTCGAGCAAAGGGCAAAAGGGGTGGGGCAGGGGGTTAGTGAACGCAATCAACTGATCAATCAATGATTTTAAAACGATTTAAAGTAACCACAAAACAAGCGGTGCAGCTTTGCTGATTGATTTACTGATTGTGTTTATCTAACCCCTTGCCCCGCCCCTTTTGCCCATCGCTCGGACCCTCCAGTTAACTTGTACTAGTATTAGTATTTGTGGTGCAGACATACGTGTACATTGACAAAGGTACAGACCCAGGCAGACATGCATAGACATTCTGTAGGCGTAGACAAAGACAACACAGACGTAGTCCTTTGCTGTACCGTATTCCCCCGATCTCAAGGGACAGTTAAGCCCCACCCCCTCAAGTCATCGGTTGACTATTCAATCGGATTCACTATGTCGTGATTGGTTGAAATTTAAGTGCAACTTGACAACGATTGATTGATTGATTACGCGGGATTTCTTGACGGACGCAATTAATCAGTTGATTGATTGATTGTAGGTAAATAAAAGCAAACGGTGATGAATAGATAAAATCCGGGGTGGATCAAATTAACTGGTAGGGCAAAAAAGTGTCCCTTGAGATCGGGGGAATACGGTAACATTCCCGCGGATACAATGCTTGAAGGTCCTAATCAAATTAAAACGCAACAGATTTTGTACCGATCTAGTTCTGCGCCTCTCCTCGGTAAGATTATTTTGGAGATCTTTAATTTCCGTGCGAAGAGTGTCAATTTGTTGTTCGGCCGCTAGCAGTTTCAGACGAGCGTCCTTGACTTCATCGGAAATGGGCAGGTCCGGGACCTCTCGTTGTATTTTGGAGCGAATCTCTTCGACCTCGGTAAAAAGACGTTGAGCGGACGTGCTCTCTTGTTCGGCCACCAGAATTGAGCTCTCTGCAAACAGGTTATTAGGGTAAAACATAATCAACATGGTCGCAACATTATTCACTCACGAAGATCTTTTTCCAGGTCGTCAATACGAGTCTTGAGTTCTTGTCGTGTTGCGACGTCCTTCCGCAGAGCCGGCTTAGCGCCACGGACTCTTTCAAAAGTGGTCCGAGCTGCTGCCATCACTTTCTTATTTTCATCGACGTGTTTCTTCAGGCTGGACAGTTCGTCAACCAGGTTCTGCGCCGATTTGCCGGTACTGGCAAGGACAGCGAGGTCAGGCTGGTATTTCATCGAGTCCTCACCAGATCGCTGGTCATCCATGGACCGGTTATTCTTACTCCGGGGCACCTCGATCTCCTCCGTAGATCCCCGTTTCGTTCCCACCTGGAACAACAACAGCAAGTTTGATGATAAATGTGTAACAATCAAATATTTTTGCAATCGATTTTTTCATTTTAACTGTTTTTTTGGTTAACTGAACAAGATAACACTGTTGGTCTCAAGTCCGGTTGGTGCACACACGAAAAACCAAAGGCGGAATACAGAACACACAGAAACGTCATTGCGGTGTGGGTGGACGACCGATCGAGCCAAACGGCATGGAATCCGAGTGGGATAATTAGAGAATGCCGGTCAGATTTGGTGGAAGAGCGGCAACAGTATAAGGCAAAGTTTGTATTTCGGCTCACCCTCCCTTCGGTCGATAAATCGGCTCACTCATGGGTTTCTCTTTGAAGGCAGTTGCTTGATTGTTTGATTTGCTGTACTATATCTTAGTATACTATAGCACTTCTAAAAATCAAACAATCAAGCAAGTGCCATCAAAGAGAAAGCCATGAGCGAGCCGATTTATCAACGAAGTGGAGAGTGAGCTGAAATACACACTCTGCGTCATACTCGTACCGGTACAAGATCGTTCGGGGTAAGGCAATAAGGACGAAGTAAGGTCGTTCGGAGTAAGGGCGAAGTACTACACGTGGCAAAAACTTCCGGCCGACCGAATTAAAGCCAACTTTTTACCGGCGTCTAGCAAAATTGGTGGTCGGAGTTTGATCCGATTTTGGCCAATGCGTGCAGCTGTTTCTTACCACGGCTGACCACGCAGTCTGTACACAGTCAATTGATTGATTGATTTTGAATTATTTCGGCGATCTGGTGTTAAATCAATGAATCAAGCCATTTGAGAAGAGCTGTACGCCTTGGCCAAAATTGGCCCAAACTCGGACTATTCCATTTGCCGGTGAAAAGTTGGCTTTAATTCGGTCGGCCTGAGGTTTTTGCCACGTGTGTACTACTACATCACCAGTAGTACTAGGGATGGCATCAAATGACGAAAAGCTACAGTTTTGATTTGATTTGATTTTGAAAGTCATTTGATCATCTGATCATTTGATTTCTTATCACTCCTTCTTGCCATGAAAATTTGACTTGATCTGATCTGATTTGATTTGATTTGACACGTGATGCCATCCCTAACCAGTACCGAGTGACCGTTGTTGTTCGTCCCACGTGGTCATTCGCATCGCGTGATCAACCGCCCACCGTTCCACTCATTGTCATCTACATGGAGTGCTGTGCTTAATCCTTCTTGCGCTCCCTCACCCTCACTCAATTCAACCACTTCTCCGATTAGTTCAATATTCTTTCCCTTCGAGCGCAATCTGACTCGACAATTTGTCCTGTTCTGTCATTAATTAAACACATTCCGAATCGTACCTTGAACTGAAGGCGTTTATAGTCGGCTGAGAGACGATCATTATCCGCCTCCAACGCCGTGGCCTTTTGTCGGAGCTGGGTTATTTCCTGTTCCGCCATTTGCAGTTGTCGTTTCAAATCCACAACTTGATAATCATCCAACGACTTGCTCCGATTCAGCTGTCCGCCCTTCCTCTTGGCAATCTCCACCTCAGAGGTCATCCGTTCCAACTGGCGTTCCTTATCTACCAGCTTCTTCCTCAAATCATTTGTCTCCGCTTCAAGAAGTTTAATCTTCTG
>LRSR01011231.1:0-36594 GCA_001579985.1 Hypsibius dujardini
AGACGATTTTAGTCGACGATTTTGGTGTCACCGCTGTTTTCCCCGGATCCACAGACACCGTCAGCATAAACGCAGCTGAAGACACGGTACGCCATTTGTTTGAATTAGAGCGTACAAAAATTGTTACCTCAACGGT
The DNA here is from genome assembly GCA_001579985.1 of Hypsibius dujardini. Taxonomy (NCBI): domain Eukaryota; kingdom Metazoa; phylum Tardigrada; class Eutardigrada; order Parachela; family Hypsibiidae; genus Hypsibius; species Hypsibius dujardini. The sequence continues at coordinate 137 of LRSR01011231.1, forward strand.
CATTGATTGCGCTATAACTGAAACATCTCACTGAGTCGACTGAACCGACTGAACGAGTGATGGTCGGACAAACACTGTACATGTTATTGGATCCTCCTAACCTTCTAAAGGTGCGGGGGCCTACGCCTGCTTACGTTCCGTAAACGCAAGGCGTCCTTGTAAAATAAATAGTTGAATTGGGTGAAACATGTTTCACTGAAATAAATTATGAGGATTTGAAATCAAATGAGGCAAAATCTCCCAAACTGTAATTCAAAGCGAGGCGCCAAAGGTTTTAAGTTTCTACATTGCTGATCGTTTTATCCAGAAGAGCGCTGGACAAGGAATTAACGCAGCTGAATCCAGTGGGAACACTTTGTCTGGTTTCGCCTTTCCTCATACCGTTCTTCTCAATTACACGGACGACGCGGGAAGAGGAGCCGCACTGCAATCTGTGCACAATCTTTGGCTGTCTATTCTCGGTGAGCTTATTTTGGTGTGAGAATCTCATTCCCAAATTAATCCAATAGAGTCATTTTACAATAAATACATCTAGAACATTTTTTTACCTTTTTCTAAAATTTTGTTTTTATTCACAGGGTTGTTACTGCGTTAGTACGTCATCTAATAAAAATGCATCAGTTAATTTTTTAATTGTTTAAATTATCCTATGAAATTAGGTCCGGACATTATTGCGCTTGAACAAATTGACGCCAACATCAGCGCGGTCGCGCAGTCCAGTGTCTTCCATAAAGTGTCGTACATCTTAACGGGGCTCCGGAATTCCTCCAGCAATCTGGATGAGGAAGACTTGAAAAGACGCTTCCAAGTCGCTGTTGCATCTCTGCAGGATTCGTCTTTGGTGTTAGCTGAGCGAGCTGCTCCGATTGCGACAACTTCAACTCCCAGTTCACTTGTTAGCAAGCATTTTGCCCTTCGCCAGTCAATCGCCATCAGCTCATCTGGTCCCCTGAACACGGATGTCCTCTCCAATTCGCTCCAAAAAATGTGGGAGGGGATTTTAGGTATTTCAATTTTTTTTCAAATAAAAGAATCGGTTTTCTCGGTTAGAAAAGTGCACCATTTATGTTACAGGGTCAGACGCCAACGGTGCGCGAATTTCCATTCAAAAAGAAACACCATTCAGAATGCTAGGTTCCGGTGTTGGAAAAGCCGAAGCTGGTCACCAAATTTCCTATTTCATCCTCTTCGATTCGATGAACGCGAACTTTGACGGAAGCGTTTTGGTTGAAAAAGCTTCTCAAGCTGTACAGCGCCTGAGCATTTCCGGGATTACTGTACTTGCTAGCTTGGATTCAGACGCTAACTTGGCATTACTTTCCGGCACAGATGCTGCTGAGATTTCGGTAAATTTTTCTTCTCACTTTAAAAGTTAATTTTCGAGCGAATCTTTTCACATCCATTTTTATTTTTCTTAAATTCAGAGTAACTTCACGGTTGGAGATTTGTCAGGCTTCGCTGTTCCAGACGCTTTAGTGTTGAACTACACTGAAGGCACTGGACAGGCACTGGCACTTCAGGCGGTCGGAGATTGTTGGCAGGTCGCCTTCGGTATGTACAAGTATTTTTTAAAATAATAATTTAAAGGATGCTTTAGAATATCAATACCGATAATTGGTCTAGAGCATTTTCTTAGATTTCGATTGTTTTAAAATCAGGTTCGGATATCATTGCCATTCGCCTGCTCATTGCCAATATCACCAACGTGCCCAACTGGAACACCCTTCACACTCTTCGTTACACGGTGACTGTATTGAAGAACTCAATTTCCGCCAGCTTCAGTGAGAATGAAATTAAAATCAAGTTCCTCGAGTGTGTCGCCGGGAAGAAGGGACTGCTTCAAAGCATTGAAAGAGAGGCGATTGAAACGACGTTGCCCAGTACTTCGACGACGACTGCCACCACAACGGAAAAAACAACTGCGAGCACAACTTCCACGCTTACAACAGTCACCCAAGTTTTTATCACCACGACCGAAAAAGTGCCTGAAATCACGAGTGCCACAATTCAGACGATCCCCCCGGAATCGCTGCAGTCTTATTTGGTCTATGACAGCGTCCTTCTAAACTACACCACTGATGTGGAGCGAGATGAGGCCATTCACAGCTTGACCGAAAAATGGATTCAGTTCCTAGGTAAGTACGAAATTGCTGAATGAAGGCGAAAAATGCCGTATTTTTTATGCGTTTCTGTTGTTTCAACATTCACATGATTTATTTCAACGAACCTGAAAATATAAATTGCCCATTATTGAATTCTTCTGGGTGTGAGTTCTTGGTTTTGTTCGTCCTGTTCTTGTTCTAGATCTCCAAAATCTTGTTCATGTTCGGAGAATTTGTGTTATTGCTCTAATTCTAGGTCGAATACCTGTTCATTTTCTTGCTGTTTTTGTTCTTACTTTTGTTCTTGTTCCTTTTATTCTTTTTCCTCTTGCACATGTTCTGTTCCAATATATTGTTTTTCTGTTCCTTTTATTCCTGCTCCTGTTTGTTTTTTAGTTCTTGCTTTTGTTCTTGCCATTATTGTCCTTGTTCGCTCTTCCAAATTATTTTTGTTTTTGGCTTTCCTGTTTTTGTTCTTTTTAACTGGTTTCTGTTCTTGGGATTATTCTTGTTCTCGTTCTTGTTCTTTTTCCCCAAACCCTATTCTGCTTTCGCATTCAATCAGTTTATAGTCCGAGCAACTGATGCTCTTGTTATCAGATTTGGAAACATCCGTTTCGCATCAAGCGAATTTATTTGGTTTTTTTGTTCCTCAGGCCCGAACGCTCAAACAGTGCAGATCCGCCCCTATTCGGACGTCAAAGACGACAAAACCGGTCTTCACACCATCTCCTTCACCATCATCATCATATCCGGCAGATCCAGTTGGGACGACCTCGACGTGTCACGCATGGCGTTCCACGCCATGGTCTTGCCGTTCGCCAAAGTGCCCTTCCTCGTACCTGGACCTGCCGATCCGGTTTTGCGGAAGCCGGAAGGATCGCACCTTCTAATCATTCCCGACACCGTTGCCTTCACATATTCCGCCCCGGAAGAGCTCAACGTCTTAATCGGGGTCATCAAATCGACATGGCTGAAACTGTTGGCCGCCGATGCAAGCAGTGTGGATGTTAACGTGTATAAAGACATTACCAACACCTCGCTGGTGACCTCCGACGGAAAACTGATCCATCAAATTTGGTACCTTGTGATCATTCAGTCGCACAGAGCTGATTTGAATGCGACGGTCTTGAAGAGCCAGTTTGAACAGATGCTGTTGATGGACGGTTCCACCGGGGATCAGCAGTTCGAGATGAAGTCTACGGTGGTGCCTGTGGTTGCGCCCACGACTCAAACCGAACAGCCTGTAGTAAGTTCAGGTTTCTTTTTAATGATAATAGTTAAATAAAAATATTTTTATGTTTAGGTTCACGTAGGACCTGCAATGACCCAGGCGCCGTTGCCGAGTGCTTTCGTCATCTCCGACCATATTTGGTTGGTGTATAAAAACGTCACAGAACGGGATCGGTTCCTGGCGGTGATGCAGGGAATTTGGGCGCAAGTTCTTCAAGGTGCGTTCTCAAGGCTTCTCCATCTCGCACATTTTACATATAATCCCAGAAAAAGAGACTTTTAAATTTGTCTCATTTACTTGTATTACTTACACGATTTTCTAAAAAAACATTTAATTTAATTTATTTTTTATTTTAATTACTCGCTGTTACATTAATATTTCAAGTTTTCCCTTTCAGGCTTCAATGCAACGAACGTCTTCCTGGTATTTGATCACGAAGATCCGGACAACTCCTCCAGCGACAGACTGGACTCCCACGAAGTGTTCTACGCAGTCAGCGGCGAAACTCGATTCAACGATATCAACGTGAACCTCGCGAAAGTGACCTTCCGCAAGAACCTCCCCGTGGGGAATTTCATGTTCGGCTTCGACCCGGAAGAGGACGCAGACTTGGCCGTGAATGCCGCGCCAGCAGCAGCCAATCGTGTTGAGATTATTCCACCAGCCGGGGAGAGCTTCAAAAATTTCTCCGGCGAGGGATGGACGATAGTTGCTAGCAGCCCGGCTTCTCCAGTTTTGGTAATGACTTACTACCAATCGCAAAAAGCGTAGCAAATTCGTATTTTATTTTATTATATTTTATTTATATTTATATTTATATTTTATTATTTTTATTTATATTTATATTTTGATTATATTTGATTATTTTTATTTTATTTTCATTTATATTTATACTTTAATCCTATTGCATTCTAGGGTCATGCCGTATCCCTCAAGGCAACCATCACCGATACTGTGCTGCTGCAATATGCAGGCGACGAAGAACGCAAGTCTGAGCTGGATGCGATCCGGAGAACATGGGCTAGCACTTTTTGTAAGTGCACTTAAATACCGTAACATCCAGTTGTCAGTGAAGATAGGAAAATTTCTGGCTTACTTGGGCTGATTTCCAGCGAAAAAATGAGATTGAACAAGCTGCTCTAAATTCCGCCAAAATAATGAAGTCCAATCAATCGATCAACTGAGTAAAAGCTGCATGGTCAGCTGTGGTCAAGGGCGAGTGCGCGCAATGACTTAATTCGGCTCGGACCTCGGATCACCCTTTTTGGCTTAAAGTCTGCCACCGAAAATTGTGGCCATGCGTGTTTAATTACACGCATTGATTTGGGTTTAATTAATTTGACGCTATTCTATTCCAAATTTCATTTGGAATCGATGGGCGTTAACCAAGGTTTTTTCGGGGATGAGGGGGCGGAGCTATGAACAGTTTTCAAAAAGGACCGAAAATTCCCGTGAAGCTTTCCAGAGTTGGCATGTAGCTCCGCCCCCTGATGTCAGAATTGCAAAATAATTGTATTTAGTGAATTTGAAGAATCGCCATTTTTACAGTAAAAATCAAAGGAAACGAATTATTTCAGGGATTGTTTTCGTAAGTTTGAAATTTCGTCAAAAAAAATTCTCAAAGATTTTTCAATGAAGTAATTTTTATAAATTACCATTGATACTGAACTAATTTGGGACAAGCATTGGAGAAGTTTCCGCACTTTTCGTTTAATCTACACGCAGTCTACACACACGTGTGATTAATTTGATCATATTTAACAGAGAATTCGAAACATTTTCTCCTTTAATCGCAATCGCCTTCAATTTAAATGTATTGATATTAAATTCACCGCCAATTATATTTTGCGATAATCGATATCAGCTGTTTTCACGGATAAGTGTTAGAAATTGAATTATTTTGTACAGCGCTTCCCGTAGAGGACATATCAGTGGAAATCGTCAAGGACACAGTCAAGCCCACTGACGCACGATTCCCTGCCGGCAGCATCCACGATGTCGTCTACACCGTCACCAGTTCCGTCAATCTCGGTGACGAGGACTACCTTAAAAAATGGCTCGATTACGAAAACGCCCTGTCCAAGTTTCCGTGGGTCATCAATTCCTCCCGCCTGATCGCCCCGATCATGCCCGAGTCATCACTCCTACCACCGCAGGTGTTCGGCGTGCCGATCGACAACTTCTTCCACAACGACACCTTTCTTAATTTGATCCTTCAACGGTTCTCGAACTCCACCGCTTCGAAAGTGCACGCTGTGAGTGCACAGACGAGACACGAATTCCATGACGATCGAGGGAACTCACAGCAGAACGAGAGTGAAGTGGTGGAACACGGGCACAATGCCCCGGAAGACGTTTTGAGTTCGTTGTTTAAATTCATCACCACGAACGGTGTCACCGAACACAAGACGCCATCACAAGTCAGCGGAGCGTTCCTGCTAAATTATACAAACAGTGACGAACGAAGTTTCCTGCTCCATCATATTCAAAATATGTGGAACTCTCAGTTCGGTAAGCCTCCTCAATGTCTATCTGCCTGCCTGCCTGTCTGCTGCTGTCTGTCTGTCTGTCTGTCTGTCTGTCTGTCTGTCTGTCTGTCTGTCTGCTGTCTGCCTGCCTGCCTGCCTGCTTGCATGACTGTCTGTCTGATTGTTCGAATAGTGAACGTATGTTTATTTCTTCTATTTCAGGACTAAACCAAACCGTGGTGAACTTGACGATCACAACACCCAATGTTCTCAACGAAAACGCAGCCGGGAACCCCCACAAAGAAACATACGTGATATGGAGTCCGCTGGCTGTGAACCTCGGGGTGATTCAGTCGAAATTCGAAACTAACATTCTAGCGGCGCACAAGATTGTCATCGTTCGCGATGTTCCCGCTTCCGTGGAGAATCTGTTGCAACGAACCGGAGACCTCTTTGCTGTCTTAAATGGGAGCGCAACAAGTACGACGGCGACCTCGACGACGCTAGCGACCTCTTCGACTGCGCCCTCAAGCACAATCAGACGATTCCTCAATTCATGAGGGCAAAAGGAGATGGCACCTTTTTTTTCTTTCACTTTTCAGAATTTTCACATACAGGGCAATGTCTTCCTTGCCATTTTAAGCGGTGATTAAAAAACCGCGAGCACATTTTGCCCAGTTTTTTTGTTAATCTGTTTTTCACTGCAATGTTTTGTTTTAATTAAAATATATTTAGTAACAATTAACAGGAAATAATCATGATCAGTCTTTATAACGGAGCTGGGGTATTTCGATGCGACTGTATTGTTGGACTCGTTCGACTGTCATGGGCGTAGCTGAAATGAAGGTAAAACATTTAATTATTCAGTTTGTTCAAAATTTATTGGACAACTGAAGAGAAATGACATTTGACAATATGGTTTTCTTACCGACGTGAAACCAGACGTCGTCTTTATTCACTTCAGCCAGGTTAGCCGCAATGGCATTTCGCAGAGCAAACACCACCGATGAGGTCATGCAAAGTGGCGGCTCTCCAACAACTAAAGTAAAAACAGATTTAATATTCAATTTTTTGGGGCCATATCATTTGACACACGACTAAAGAATACAAAACTAAAATAAAAACTAAAGTTAACTAATATGCAAATTAAATGTAAAAAAAGTAAACTAAGAACTTAAAAATATAAGGTACAATTTAAAATGCAAACCAAACTTTAAACTAAAAATGTTTTAGTTTCAGTTTATTGGGGTTTTTTTTAAATTGAAGTTGATTTAAGTTTAAAAATAAAACTAAAATTATCCAACTGATTCAACTAAAACAAACTGAACATTTCGATTTTGAAAAAATAATCTCAAGCTGTTTTAATGACCAAAACAATCAGTTAATTATTTTCCATTTTGCCATTTCTGCAGAGGATTTACGTTTGCTGCGTAGCACTCCACTGGGATTGGGCGCGTTCGGCAAGAAGGCTACGCGGAAGTCAATGGGAATATCTTTGGCCATCGGCGGTTTGTATTTCCAAGTGCCGAAAGTGACATTTTCACCGGTCTTCGGGTCGTATACTTGGTACTCTGAGAGGAAATATCCCAGACCCATCACAATTGCCCCTTCCGCCTGACCAATATCTATACAGCGCAAAAAAACATGCTCACTACACATCTCAATAAATGAGTTGACATAACAAAAAAGCACATAACAAATAAATAATAAATACATAAATTTTTGGCAGCGTTGTCAAAATGAATCATGGAGATTGCTAAACACTAAATGCCGAGTAAAAAAAATAGACAAGACAAATAATTAAAAAACAAAAATAAAAAAACCAATATCTTTTCTGAAAATAGCGTTACCATCATGATATGCATAGATAGAATAAGTACGCATCTTCTTGGCTCAAGAAAAATGCTGAACTTTAATTCCATTAAAATCAAAAGGAATAATTAAATACTTTTATCTGCGTCCATTGTTTTCAAGAAATGGAAGTATAATTCGTATTGTTGGATGAAATAATATTATTTATTATTTAATTTAGTTTAACTTCATTTATTTATATTTATTATTTATATATTTACCAATCATGGGTGATGTGCTTTCGCCGCAGTCATAAAGCATGTCGAGGCGCGTGATTTGGTATTCGCCCGTGAGAACGTCCAGCTCCACTTCCGTGCACATCGCGCTGTACGTGCTGTACACGACTGGATGCTCCAAAACAGGACTCACACTAGAACCGCCCCGATCACACAAATCCCGTGATTAATTTATGAATCGCTTTAATTAACCTGAAAGTTCACATTCTTACTAGGAATGCGCGGATAAGTCGACACCCTTTTTGAAACACTCTTCAATCAACACTTCCCACGTCTTTTCCGTGTCCTTTCCGCGGACCGCATCGATCCGAGTTCGCAGCTGTTTACAGCAGTCGATTGCGGCCTTGTAAAAATACAGGAGACAAGACACATTTTTTCCCATGAAAGCTCAAAGAGTACATACATAACTTCGAAATAATTTTGATTAATTATTTATTAAATAGAAATGTTACCAGACAGACAAGTTCGCTGGTGACACTCCCGTTCGAACCGCTGGCATTGGCATTCGTAATGGTCTGAGTTGGTTGAATGACAATGTACTTCACGTCGACGCCCAATTCGAATGCCACCACTTGGGCCACCTACACGAAATAAAATATAAAATCAAATCAAATCAAGTATTATTTTTAAGTTTATTTAAAACTAAAATAAAATAAGGCACTATGTCTAAGTTCATTAAAAATTAAAACTATATGAGCATAAATATAGCCTCTCGGCTGTCACTGTAGCAATCCCCCTCCACCCCCTTCCCCTCCCTTTTAAAAAGATAGAAAAGATTAAAACAATTTTAAATAAATTAAGAATTTAAAGATTAAAGGCGATTTCAGTTTTAGTTTCATAAATTGTTTTTGCACGGTCATTCTGCAGATTTTTTTTATTGTTTAGCTGAAATTCGTTTCTGTGCATTACTCCGGTTCTGTACCTTTGTATTGATACCCTGACCCATCTCAATGCCGCCATGAGTCACAGCAATCGTCCCACCCGCGTGGAAAATGGCAATCAGACAATTATAATGACGACCCGCCCAATGACAATCAAATCGCATTGGCACGACGTTCATCCCGCGTTTTCGCCATCGGTTGGCTTGATTGAAGGACGTAACAGCTGCCATGCGAGCGGTATATTCCGCCGATTCCATTAGTTGATCGGTGATCTCCGCCACTTTAATGTCCTTCACAATGGAACCGTCCCGCCTGGTGTCGCCATTTTTATAAAAATTCAGTCGCTTAATGTCGAGGGATGGCTTCTTTAGAGTTTTAGCGACGTGTTCCAGGATGTATTCAATAAAATAAATTGCCTCAGTGGAACCTAAATTGACGAGAAAAAATGTTTAAAAAACAGCAGACTAGCAACACATTCGGAAAGAAAAATGAAAATTGTCAACTATTTAATTTGTATTATTAATTAAACTTTAATTAAGTGAACATACACTTTGGCTTTTTCTTCTTAACTAATAATTTTAGCCTAAAACAGTTGCTACAGCTTTCCGTTCAGGCTTTTATGAGAAAAAAAATTTAGAAGTTAAGAAATAATCACTGAACATTCAAGTTCTTTAGAAAAAAACTACAACTAAAAGAATTAATTTATAATATATAAGTTATATTTAGTTTCGTTTAGTTTTGCAATATCTCAGTCGATCAATTTCAATTTCGCCTAGAAATTTACCGGGAGCCCGGCAGAAAGTGTTAGCAGGTGTGTTGGTCTTGCAAGCGTAGAGGCTCACTTTCCAGGCAGTGGAAGAATAAACTGTAGGAAAACAAAACAAATCAAATCAAATCAAAATAAACTGTTCTTGCCTCATGTTCATCATGAACAGTTATAGTTGTTACGAATACCATTGTCCGACATACGACCGGCTCCGTTGAGTGGGCCAATATAGTTATCCGAAGCGCCTAAAACCAGTGGCATAAATTAATTTGTACAACTGCCAATTTTTTACGCTTCCGGAAAAATTATAAATCCTAATTAAAAATTAATGTGTCGCTGCCTGCTTGCTGCCCAAATTGAGCGCATTTTTTTTCTAGCCGTTATGAGATCAATAATTTGAGCGATAAGCAGTCGCAAGAGTAGCTCACCGGCATCCCCATAAATATCCATAATGACGCCCAGCAGTTTCCCTGACGAATCAGTCCCGGCCTGGTACTTCATCAGGTAGGGATAGCGTCGGCCTTTCATCCGCAGGTTATCCCACAGGCTCACGTGGACCTTCACCGGTCTGTACAGTACACAAAATAACACCACTGTACCTTCGCTTGGAAAGTCCCGAGGTCCACCACGAACAGTTACTAAACTTTTGAACGGGTTTCTAAATTTTGCCGCTGCTCCAAACCCTTTAATTCTTCTAATAGTAAATGTTTAGGTGCGTTGACTTTCATACAAACTTGAGTTTTAAAAACTGCAATTAAAATTGTTAGCTTCAGCACTTTTTCTGTAAAGTTGGTGATTTTGAGCCCGCCAAGTTTGGCCGAAACCTGGCCATTCTCTTTAGCAGGGATATATATTTCTAGATTTCAGTTAATTGTTCCATATGAATTTTGGAGTGAATTGATGTGACGACTCTCCCGTTCACTTTCGGCTTTGACTAAAAGAAGCAAGCCCTTATTTCAACTTCAACACAACTTTTGCCTGCCTGGTGCGTCAGCTTTCCGTCTTCGGATTGTGAGATGACAAAACGTCATGTCAATTCAATCAACAATCAATCTACATAATAGTCAGAAATGATGTGTTTCATTTGGCTAACTCCAGGAAGCTCCCCATCAAAAGGTTTGATAATTCTGTTGGTTTGCAACACGACCTCAACTCTATCCAGCACATTTCTGTTAAATTGAAACATTGAAACCATTACACGCGGTTTCTACTTCAACCCATCAAAGCTGAGTTCGTGATGGAATGTACGCTGTGCTCTTGCTATAGCCAAGTTACTACTAACCTGCGGGTAAGGAACGCAGCGACAGCCGAGGCTCCAGCAATCCAGTTTTTCCCGCCCTTCCCGCCAAAACCTCCGCCAGTTCGCTTGACTGTAACATTTATCCTGCCAAAATGGCATGAGCCAAAGTGAGCTACTGGTAATCTAGAAATATTCCTTCACATCAAATTATCAACTGAAAAATGTCGAAGAACTTTAAAAAGGGAATGTCGATGCATCAAGTGCATCAGCGTTCACTCTTTCAAAATTCAACTTAATATTTTTGTTTTCATCAAAACCATTTTGTAAAAGATAAAACAAGTTGTTAATTGCAAGTTGAGAAAGTAAAAGACACGAAAAACTTGATTGGGAGTAGATGGAATTTTCCAACAGGTTTTTGTAAATTGTTTTTTTACGGTAAAGTGATTTGAATGAAATGATGGCATGATCCGGTAACGGAAAGAAAGTATCTGTACCTGTGTCTCCCGATTCCGCAACACTGAGAAACTGCCTGCTGGACTGAATCCATGTGCTGAGTTCCTGATTCGATGTTCAGCCCATCCTCGGTCGGGTAGGTCACCGCACCCTAAGCTCAACCGGATAAATGAAATCGGTATTTCACAATAAAACATTTTTGCTGTAGTTGATGTTATTTTTGCCGCTATTATTACCTCAGTTTCCATATGAAAATGATTTTGCGTTCCCATTTCGATCTCTCCGGAGACCTTAACGGCGGCACTCGCGATCACCGCAGCAGCGTCACCCACCACGATGCCCTTTGGTTGAGGGTGAAAAGACTGCTTGGCGATGGCATCGCGACAGTTCAGAATCGGTGGCTGAACGTCAAAATACTCCACTTTGACTAATTTGGCGGCCTTTTCGGCGACATCTTGTGAAACTGAAGACGACAAAGATTTCACTAAAGATCATGAATATTTCAACAATTCAATTGTCGAACAGTTTTCAAATAACTCACATGTCTACGCATGAACTTTACTCATGTGATTTTTATTTTATTTCATTAAGTACGTATGTAAGTCCTTCTTGTTGAGGAGTGTCATGTTTTGTGGGATGTTTATCAACTCTCATAATATCGTTGATGGGTCAGTGCAACTTACCGGCCACAACGATAGCAATGGGCTGACCGGCATGGAGGGATCTTTTAGAAGCTAAAAGTTCCTCTGGATTGTGGAGCGCGCTGACATTATTGATTCCGGGTATGTCGCCGTGTAAGATGACCATTGTGACTCCCGGAAATGCCTTCATGTCAAGAATGGAACATCGTGGATTTGCACGATGCAACATGAATTTATAACCAATTACCGGTAATCGATTACGCAGGTTCAGCGATAGCTCCTGGCGTTATAATAATTCTATTTAACATTAAATTAAATTCATTCATGTTGACGGATTAAACTGTAATAAAACATACGTTCAAAAATCGTTCATTAAAAAAAATCCATCAACATAAATAAGCACAAATAAGGGCCAGAGTTTAATATATCTAATAATATTTTGAGAAGCAAGATATGATATGCCTGTTATGTGTGACCCAGTCTATTCATGTCGGCCTAAGTGGTGTTGTGCTATGCTCTGTTGTACCTTGGCATCGGTGGGGTCAACCTTATAAATGGCAGCGTTCCCCAGTGTGGTCAGCGTGAATGCCGCATGCAACATGTGACCCTGCTGGACGTCACTCACGTACTTGGCCTCACCCGTACACTGCACCATCGACTCTAGCTTCGGCATGGCCCGGGTCACGGGGTAGTTGTCAGGGACCGTGGAGTAAGTCTGCTTCCCGGAGGACAACGGACGTACTAGACTGCCGACAGCTGAACGGTAGCGCGTGTCCGCGAGGTCTCCAACGAGTTCTAGTGCAAACTGCATAGGGAAATAACCGAGCATTTGATTGATGGACGAGGCATAAATCAAATTTAAAACGTGATTATGTATGCAGAGAAATAGTAACTGATTGTTTGGCTATAATTAGACTAGGCAACAAATTAAATTAAACTAAACCATGAGTTATTAAAAGTATCAGTAGGCGAAAAGTAACAAATTTTTTTAGTTGTTTGGCTTTAATTGTTTCAATCAGCAAATACAATTACACTGGAAGTTTGGGTTACTAAAGTGTCAGAAGGGAAAACCAAAGAAAACAGTAATCATTAATTTTCGACTAAAGCTCAACTAAGATTTTAGGTACGTGATGAAACGTAAACTAAACATCACTAGTGCCTAACGTTTAGTTGACTAAAAATACCAAGTATTTGATTAAGTATTTGTCATCTTCAATTGCGGTATGTTTCTTACTACCTTATAAAAAAGCGACATGCTCAGGGACTTCTTATAGGCAGCACTTGCTTCACACGGGTCGTCTTCCGTGGGGACCACTTCCTCCTTCAATTTCGTTAGGGCTTGCTGAAGAACCGGAGGATCTGCGATGTTGGCGCCTTGAAGATGCACCTCCGTGGCTCTCGCATGGATCTACGTTAAGTGGGAATTAGAAACAGTCAAGTCAATCAGCCTAAACAAAATAACTAAGAGGAAACAAAACTCTTTTGCATTTTTTGTCACAGATATTTTATTTAAAAATACGCGAAGTATTTCAAATTAGTCTAAATTTCAGTTTATAGTTTATCTCTTTGTCAAACAGTTTTAGTTAAGTTTTGCTGATTTTCTAATTAAAAAAGACAACCAGGCGCTGCAAGTCTTTGTCAACCGATTCTATTCAAACAAGAAATGACGATGTAGAAAATGCGACAAAAAACCGACGCCAGATGGTTCACAAGAGCTGCAACATCGTTAAACTTACAAAGTTTGGAGAAATATTTCCGAAGACCAGAGCCACATCCTTAATAATCACTTGCCCAGGTTGACTCTTTTTGTCCACTTGAGCGCGGAATCCAGAATTAACGTAGGCATGGGCGTTCTGAAAGAGTAAGTGCCACTTCACAAAAAACCAGTCCGTTCAAAAGAAAAGTATTTATTCTCTTACACCAGATCGTGGCATGACTTTGAAGGTTCGAAAAACGTGTTCCTCAGGGAAGCTAGGAAATTCGGCCCGCAAAATAACTTGCCCCTTCATGTCCAAGTCCAGAAACTGTTCGGTGGTATAACTTTTCGCCATGTCTGGGCCGGAACCTAAATATTGAAAGTTCACTTTAAAGACCTTTAAAACGTCTTGCATTAGGAGGCATAAGTTTACGCACCGACAACGATATTAGCCTTCCCCACTGCAAATGCAATGAAACTGTCCGATGGAAATTCCTTGTGGCGATTTTTCATGGCCAAATTGCCGCCCCAGCTGCCAATCTACAGAATAATAACCCAAACATCTACTCATATTTCGTTATCTCCAGAAATGATGGCAAAAATTAAGCTAAACTAAAAAATTTAATTGCACATTTAGTAATAAACCTCTTAGTTTTAATTTTTGGCTCCTCAATTTTTCTTGACGCACTAAATTTAGCAGTGGCGAAATTCGCATCAGAAGAATAATTTCGACTAAAATTAAACTAAATTTTCAGCTGACAGAAATTGGGAAAAAAAAACTAAAATCCCTGTTTTCTACCTTACGAAGTTTTATTTTACCAATAAAATTATTTGCTGTAATAATTCTGACACTTTTCTGATCCCTGACAGTGGACTTACATTCCGAACCGAATGGTGCGCGGTCTTGCTGATTAAAGCAGCCAATGATTCTAAATGTTGAAAGCCGGCAAGTTTCGATTGGTTCTTAAAAGCGGCAATTAGATCTGTCAACGAAGTGTTTGCTCCAATAGTCAACAAGTCAGCCGAGGGTGTCTTAATCCCGTAGAGTTCGCCAACGCCCTTCAAATCCACATACGCATCGTAGGGTGCTTCGTCGTAAACGCCCTTTCCAGTGTGCCCAACGACAAAATAGACGTTCTTCGTGCCGAGCGTCTGAATTTGACTGAACAGTTCTGAAAGGTTGGATGGCTTGTACCACGGTGGTGCGACAGATTCCGCTGCTGCAGACAATGGTGCGACGAAGGGTGCGACGAAGGGACCCCCTTTCGCGTGACAGTTTCCCGCACATGATTTGCCCGTTTTTTTGCATACGCCTCCTTTAACATCCTTGAAATAAAAGACACACCTAATACATTTCATTCATACTAATTTACAGAATACCACAATGCTGTTTAGCGGCTATACCTCAATGTCCGGTGTAGAGTGTGTCGTCGGTTGATCAATGGCAAACGTCTTGAAAGCATCGAGGATGGGCCGATATCCTGATTTATTAAAGAAATTTCAGAAGCTTTAATTTCAATGAAAGCCTTCCGTTTCGTACATCGCCTTGTGGTTACATGGAACAAAGCATTCAGAGCGAGATTTTTACATCACGGCGAACTTTTTTACCACGTCACACTAACGACGGACAAAGAAATATAGCTTCTGTGTCAGCAAATAATTTTCGGTCCACTCTATACGCATTACATTACCGGTACATCGGCAGATGTTTCCGTCGCAGGCGTTCTCCACGTCTTGTCGCGTAAGGGTGCCTTCTGTGTTGTTTTTCAAGGTACTACACAAACAAACATACAGCGGCAGCTGCTTTTGGTGTGTTAAATTATTTTTATTTATATTTAGTACTTACTCAGGGCGATGTTCAGAGACGGATTTCAAAACGTCTCCAATTTATTTTCTAAATTAGTTCAATATTAAAGATAGCTGAAAAAATTTATTTCATCGACATATCTCCGAGAACCTTTTTTTTCCACGAATTTTCAAAGTTACGAAAACACTGGGATATTTCGTTTTACTCAATTATTTAACTATAACTCTCTGAGGACGGGGAGTGTTCCTTTGAATCACTTCGACGGGAGAAATAGGCGCCCGAAGCGAATTTTTAACCAATTTCGCTGAAATTAAAGCGTTTGATCTTAGAATTTGTCGCTCTACCTGACTCCCCAAAACAATGTCACAAACTCGATAACGAAAATCAGGATCCGAGGTGATCCAAAGTGGATCAGGCAAAATGTGTCTCTTCTTCCACATTTTTGTTTTCACATTAAGTACGATTTTTTCTCAACTTTTTGAAGCAGCAGATCTCAAGCCATCTCGGATGCCCATGATTTGGATGGGCAGATGAAGAATCTGATATTCCGATCCCGCACACACAAAAATGAACTCATTGAGAAAAACTCAGTGGGAAACCCCGAGCAGACTTCCCAATGCGCACCACCAGCGTAGGCTTCTTTGTTGTGGTTTTCTGGCTGGCGAGTATGACACACTGTGTGTACAAAGGCAACTCGACATTTACAGGGAAACTGCCATATGAACCCTTTTATTTGCATACGAGCGCATTAAACAGCCTACACGCAAGTGATCAAAAGTTGATCAACCCCGTCCTCAAGGGGGGGGGGGTTGGTAAAAAAACCAGTCCTCAGAGAATTAAAGTGGTTGAGGTTTTAAAACCCATCAACGTACTGTACCTGTACATGCTCATAACCCATCCTGGGGTGCAGTAGCCACATTGGGTTCCATAGTGG
Source organism: Hypsibius dujardini (assembly GCA_001579985.1). Lineage (NCBI taxonomy): Eukaryota > Metazoa > Tardigrada > Eutardigrada > Parachela > Hypsibiidae > Hypsibius > Hypsibius dujardini. The sequence continues at coordinate 16,446 of LRSR01011231.1, forward strand.
TCCGTCATGGCAGTCTGAATAGGATGGGGATTGTTCTGATTGCCCACGCCTTCTACGGTCGTAATTTCCCATTTATCACACGACAGAATCGGGCAGAGACACTAAAAGAAATCTTTCTATTTAATCGAGTCTTCTTATTTAATTATTAAAAAAACACTTACAGAGTTAATGGATCTCTGGATGATGGCCTTGGAGTCGGGCGTCGGGTCGGGGTAGGCAACATGAACGGTGCACACCCCGCAACCTCCTTCCCGACATGTCACTTTCGTTCCCGTGAGGTAGAGATGCTCCCGTAAGTATTGGTTGAGGGAGACTTCCGAAAACGTCGTCGGAACTGTCAGCAAGAAAGCAAAAGACGATAAAAAATTAAATGAGATAAAACAAGAAACCAACTAAAGAAAACAGAACAGTAAAGAAAAGAAAATGAAATAAAACAGTAAAACTTAAATGCAACAAAACAATAAGAAATTAAATAGCACGCAACAATAGAAAATTAAACGAAACAAAAACAATAACATGTTAAGTAAGACAGAACAATAAAAAATGAAATAATGCTGAACAATTGAAAGTTAAAATTAATCAACAATTAAAAATAGCATGTCCCGTAAAAGTTCAGCAGGTTCTTACCGTCATATTTCACGCCATTGATGGTAACGGTAATGTGGTCAGCCGCTCCAACGGAACTAAACTTAAACGGTGGTGTCATAATTATTTTCAAAAATCGTAACAAGACTTGAAAACGATTCTCCGCTTTGGCGCTAAAGAAACAGACACCTGATGCGCTCACGAAGCGGAAGTACAATGACAATGCAGATAGCCTCGCAATGCTTCGTTGTGAATTTGCGCCAGCAGCGTTGTTGTTTCTCTACCCAGCGAATAACAACCCCACAGATACAAGTCGTACACGATATTTGGCCTCGGTATCGGGTCTGTGACTATTGACATTTGTTTACGGTGAACCGCTCCAGGTTATCGTCGTGCAAAATCTAGACGAACAGCTGTAGTGTGGCTTTATTCTGGTCCAGCTGATAGTCCATCGCGTGTCTGTCGGAATCCATACACCGTAAGCTCGCGATCTCAAGGGACACTTTTTTGCCCTACCCGTAAATTTTAATCAAACCGAGCTTGGCCTATTCAGGGCCTTTCACCAAATTAGCACTGTAGGGACAAATATACGGAAAAGCATAACTGTACAATCAAACAATCAACGAAGAGGAAATTACTCTTAATGATTCGGTGTGCAACGATTTCCTAACTGATAAGTGATACGAATCAAACAATCGAGCACAATGAGTTGTACGAAATCAGCCAATTAGAGAAGAGTGGATCAGATTGAAAGTTCAATCGAGTCAGGGCCATGCTGCAAGAGGCAGAGCTTAGCTGTCCCTTGAGATCACGAGCATAGTTCTAGTTGATCGATCGATTGGAGGCATTTGTGTTCCACAAGCCAAACATTGTTCCCAAGTGTAATTTACATTTGGACACCAATTTTTCCGTTCCATTTCTCGACACCTCCAACACCTGTAATGGTGGAGCTCGGCCCATCTCGAAATAACTCGACTAGAAACATTATCGATCAAAATCGACACAGGTTGATAATTTAAAAAATTAATAATTGCTTAATAATTACCTATTTAGTACTAAAATAAGTACTTTAATAATTTAGCCCAAAATGTACATTATTTACTAACTTAATTCTTAATTTACTAATTACTAACTAAATACAAACTTCATAATGTACCAATTTACTGGTTTACTAATTTAGTAATTTACTAAATCAGTTGGTCAATAATTTACCAAAAACATTTAATGATACAATAATTTGGCAAATGAGTAATTACTAATGACTAGTAAATATTAATTTCGTGATGATGTTAGGAGTTTTGCAATTCAATGAATTAGTCCAAAATGTAAATAACATCTAAATTTAAATAGATTTTAACTCATAATTAATTTAAATTAGCCAACTGTTTGACAGAGGGCGGGGCGGACCCATCAACCAATTATGGAAAGCAATACGCTCGCATTTTCACTTATCTTCGGTGACCACGCATAACTCCGCCCCTGACCTCCGGTACATAGCAAACTGTTGTAGTTCAATTCTGAATGAAATTCTGAATGGAATGTTGTGCCGAAAAATGCCCATTAAGAGGCCCACTTTAAATGCATTGCAAGTATTCGATTCAGAAATTGGCCAGATTCCTCACATGGATTTCTCTTTTTTAATTGTTCACAGCGTGAAAAAAAAACTTAACTCACATTTACGTAAGCGCATGATTTTACCCACATATATTCAAATATTATGTTGAATATCACATATTCCGGCCACTAATAGGGCTGAACATTTTGTAAATGCATCGCTGATTAGTCTTTCTATCGAAGTTGCGAGATTTCAATACGATTGTATTGCTGGATCCTTTCGACTGTCATTGGTGCCACTGCAATCAAAGTTATATATGGGTAAAGAACTTGATAAGCCCCAAACGAATAACGAAGACCCTACCTACCCAGGGTAAACCAATCGGCGCCCTTTCCAGTCTCGTTCAGATTGGCGGCGATTGCATTCCGCAACGCGAACACAACCGAAGCTGCTCCACAAAGCGGCGGTTCTCCAACCACTAAACAATCAATCAATCAGTTGAAAACTTAACGTGTACAGTGGTAAAATAATCTTGTTTTCTCTAATAACTTTTGGCGAGACTTACGTTTGCTCCGCAGGACTCCGCTTGGGTTCGGGGCATTCTGCAATAAAGTCACGCGAAAATCCACTGGAATATCTTTCGCCATTGGTGGTTTATACTTCCATGTGCCGTATGACAAATTTTCGCCGGTCTTCGGGTCGTAAATCTGCTCCTCCGAGGTGTAGTACCCGAGACCCATCACCACAGCGCCTTCAACTTGGCCCACGTCTGCAGATCAAATAAACAATTCAATAAGTCTTTTCGTTTTGTCGTAATCGGAGAGGCGTAACAGTAAAACGGTTTGATTTGTAGTACTTGCCAATAAGGGGTGACATACTCTCGCCGCAATCGTAGAGAATGTCGAGACGATTGATTATGAACTCGCCCGTCAAAATGTCCAGCTCAATCTCCGTACACATGGCGGCGTAAAAGTTGTACGCGACGTGATCCGGCGTCTTGGCGTTTATGCTAAAAATGATACGTGGGATTTGAGTTTTAAATTTAGGGGCTAATTTAGGCGAAAAACTAAATCAACATTGAACTCGTATGATTATGCTAAAGAGAGAGTGCACATGCAGAGAAAGAAAAACAGAAAAACAGACAAACAGACAGACAGACGGACAGACAGACAGACAGACAGACAGACAGACAGACAGGCAGACATCTTAGTCGTAGTTTCTTCTGTTATGTTGGTTGGAAAGTTTGATAAAAAGAGTTTTAGTTTAGTACATAGTCGTTTAGGCCAAAAGATCCAGAATCAAGTTGGGAATTAGAATGACCAGATTTTGTCGTCGATATTTGTATGAGACGTGAAGATTTAGTGAATTTATGTAGAAACACGCCATTATAATGATGAGCTTCGTCCTTTACATGTGGTAATGACGTCTCTTGATTCTAGACTTCTGATGTGAATAGTTTGAAAAATTGGGCAGCAGTATTATTAAAAAGTCTTACCCAGAACGGGCCGACAGATCGACCTCTTTTTTGAAGCAATCCTCAATCAGCTGCGGCCAAGTTTTTGTCGGATCAATTTGACGAACTACGTCAATAAGAGTTCGAAGCTGTCGGCAAGCATCAATGGCTGCCTGTGTAAATAGTAATCACATGCAAGAACTAAAAGATACCGAGATCACTCCAGCAGTAGACATGGACCTTACCAGAGAAACAAGCTCGCTGGTAACGCTTCCTCCTGTAATCCCGCCGTTGGCAGTCATTATTGCCTGAGTCGGTTGAATGGCAATGTACTTCATGTCCACACCCAACTCGCTGGCCACGACCTGCGCAATCTGCACAAAAAATAAAAGTTAAAATATTTAATAAGCACAATCGATGAAATATTGATAAAAACATTAGTAAAATTATAATAATAAATAATATAATAAACTAAACCAACGATTAAAAAATAAATATTTTCGTTTTTTAGATTTTTCGATTTATTGTTTTGTTTTTTATTGTTTATTCAGACATCGTACTTTCGTATTGATTCCCTGTCCCATTTCAATCCCGCCGTGAAAGATGGCCACAAGACAGTGGAAGATACGAGTCGGTATGTTCCAATGGGCCGCATAGCGAATCGGCACCACGTTGATTCCACGTTTGCGCCATCGGTTCGCTGTGTTGAAGGTGGCAACAGCCTCCGAGCGGGATTTATAATCTGATGACTGCAAGAATTGATCCGTAAGTGCTGGCAGGGTGAAGTCCTTCACCGTGGCCCCGCCCATCATTCGGTCGCCGTTTTTATAGAAGTTCAATTGTCGTAATTCCAGCGAAGGTTTCTTCAACACGTGTGACATATGTTCCAGGAGATGTTCAATGAAGTAAATCCCCTCTGTCGATGCTGAAGTATTGGAAAACGAATTACTTAATTTAATCGGAGACGAAATGATGATATTAATAGTAGCATCTAAAAGTAAGAGCTCGGTTTACGACCTTCAAGACTACTAGTCTCCTCATAAGACCTTTAGTTATACGACTATAATCTCGACATATGACTTTTGATTTTCCGAAAAACATCTGTTTTTGGAGGTTGTACTACCAGTTCGAATTTTAGCATCAAGTAAGGTAGAATAGCAGTCGATTTACCCTTCCAAATTGAAATCAAGGTTGATAAAAATTTTCCTCAAAATCCAAGTCGAAATTCAAGTCGTGGAAACGGTCTGCTTCGCAATAACAATGAATTGAAATGGTCGCAGAAAAGGTTGTACGAGGAGACGAATAGTCGTGACGGTCGTATTGCGGAACCCTCGATCCTCATATCAAAAGTGTAAAATCGTTAAAAGGACGTATCATATTTTCATAAATAAATTATCTGTTAAATATTTGAAACCAAAAATACATTCGATGTAGTTAATGTTGAGCGTCAACTTTAACTTTACCTACCTGGTGCACGACATGCCGTATTGGCCGGGGTGTTGGTCTTGCATGCGTGAATATTAATTTTCCAATTGGGTGCAAAATACACTAAAATGATCAAAAAGCCTCCGAATATATGTTTGTGATAATGTGTTGTGACTGACCGTGAGATTGCACGTGAGACAAACGCACCGTTGTCGCACCACTGCAAGATGCCTTGAAATCTGTAAATTTCGTTGCTCGATGAGCCTAAATAAAATGCATTGGCCTAAAACAAATTAAATTAATAACGTTTTAAGTTCTAAAACACAAATTTTAACTCATGATAGGCATCTTGTCGCCCTGTACCGAGGTCACCGTAAATGTCCATAACCACCCCGAGAAGTTTCCCGGCAGCATCCGTCGCGGCGCGGTACTTCATGTAATAGGGATGTCGACGTCCTTTGATGCGAAAATTATCCCATAAACTCAAGTAGATTTTCACAGGTCTATGAAAATGTGATTCGTTAAACAGTTCAAGGAAAATTTTGGTATTCGTCCAGCAGATAGGATTAATTAGTTGGTCTTACCGTCGGAGCAGGAATGCCGCCACTGCCGAGGCTGTGGACACAAACCGTCGGCTGAATTTTTCCCGAGTCCTCCACCACTGCGCTTAACCGTAACGTTGATTCTGAAGACGCAAAAATCACACCAACTAATTGGTAAGAACTAGAATTATCAGTTAATGATCTAGCAGGTCTAGATTTAGCAGGCGCAAATTTTTAAGGACCCCGAAGTTTGGGAGGGTTTAGTTAGACTGAATGTTTTACCATTTTACGAGATTATAATTCATGGAGTTGTGGCCTAATCATTCCTATTAAAATAATGTGCTAAACAGGGCCAGAGCATCGATTACCACCAGGCTGAATAAACAAAAATGACCTTATCCTTTCTTATTACGGAACTGGAAAAAGAATTCGTATATAAATTTTGTTTTGCTTGTGAACTTTGGCCACGGGGATATAATTTCGGCATAAGACTGCTCCACACACACACTGTCCCCGGAAAGTCCACCACATCTCTGCAGAACGGTAACGTCCTTAATTTTAAGCTCAGCTCATTTTACCTTCCATCATTATCAAGCCCTGTGATATGAGTGGGAGTATCGGATTTTGCTCAAATAATACTTGAACCCCGCCCCGAGTACATGAAACTGCGTGTGAAGTAAGGGCATTTACCGGTGCAATCCAATACCGCAACACTGTCAGGCGCTTATTTGTGTTCCGTAAATCCACTGCGTGCCACACTCCACGTTCAAGCCGTCCTCGGTGGGAAAGGTCACGGCATCCTACCGGGAATGCATTGCAATCAGCAAGTGTAGCACGGGAGTAGAGCGGCAAGACCGTACCTCCGTCTCCATGTACATGTGATTCTGCGTTCCGATCTCCAGTTCACCTTCGATCTTGTTTGCGGCGCCGGCAATGGCCTTATCCGCATCGCCCACCGAGAGTCCCGGGACAGTTACGTACGATTGGTTCTTAATGGCATCCCTACAGTTCAGGGTCGGCGTTTTCACGTCATAGTAGCTAATTTTCACCAGTTTCGCCGCACGTTCGGCAATGTCTTGCGAAGCTACAAAAAAGGAGGAGATTTGGTCAGTTATAGCATAAGACTCTAAAAGAAATCCTGTGTCGAGTTCTAGCACATGGGCGTTGCAGTGGGGCAATGTGCCCCATTACGCAGGGCTCTTCCAATCAGGCCAGAGGGTCCTGAGAGTTTTGAGTTATGGGAGTTATGGGAGTTATGGGAGTCAAAGGAGGCGGGCTCAGTTGCGAATCGATCATTTTGTTCGTTGACTGATTGCCCGACCACCAGTATGACTTGGGCCCCTCTTGGGGGGGGGGGTGTTAGATTTTTACGCGCAAAAGATTCGCCCTCCTCCCGGCGGCGAGCCCAAATCTCCCCCCCCCCATGTACCATTCTACCCAGGCAACCCTCAGTTCGCCACTGGCAGGGCTAGGGAAAAGACCGGAAGCTAATTCTGGATCTCTACCCAAGTTTGCCATCTCTTAAGGGGGTGAAACGTAACCACTCACTGAAGCCGTTGCCGCTCAGCAAAAGGAACAAACTTACTAGCCACAACAAGGGCCACTGGTTGGCCTGCATACAAAGACCTCTTCGAAGCCAAAAGTTCCTCCGGATCGTTGGGAAGTGGACCGATGTTGTTCGCGCCTGGAATGTCGCTGGCAACTAAGACCCTCGTGACGCCTGGAAAGGTCTATGAAATTGAGAACACAAATGATAAGAAACAACTTTATAGAACCTATGGTATGGGCGAGCTACTAAAAATTGATACAAAAATACCATAGCTGGTTTGATGTCCACTTCAAAAATGGCGGCATTGCCCAGCGTGGTCAGCACGAACGCCGCATGCAGCATTCCTTCAAGTTCGATATCGCTGGTGTACTTGGCCTCGCCGGTACACTGCGCCATCGACTCGAGCTTCGGCATGGGCTGAGTCAACGGATAGTTCTCCGGCTTGGTCCCATGCTCCTGTTTCCCCGATGAGAGGGGACGGACCAAGTTGCCGACTGCCGAGCGGTAACGAACGTCTGCGAGGTCCCCGACCAATTCCAACGCGAATTGGATAAAATCAAGCTGTTCAAGCTAACACTCACAGCGTGAAAGGATGCGCTAACGTACCTTGTAGAACAACGAGACACTAAGTGACTTCTTGTATGACGAACTCGCTTCGGACGGATCTCCTTCCATGGGGACAATCTCATCATTGAGCATAGTCAAGGCTTGCTGAAGAATTGCTTGGTCCGCAATGTTTTTGCCTTGGAGGAACTTCGCTGTCTTCTCAGCAGACACCTGAAACACATTAAGCAATGAGGTTTCGGAGTGAAAAGCACGCACGCTTCTTACCATTACATACCATGGACGCGTTGATGTTACCGAAAGCGAGCATAGGTTCCTCCACAATCACGACTTGTCCCGGATTGATTCTTCTGTCGACTTTAGCGCGGAATCCAGCATTCACGTAAGCGTGAGCATTCTACGTATTTGCAAAAAGTGGTTATGATACAAAATGCTTACGGGGAAAACTTTGTTCAAGACGGGCTGGGCTTACCCCGGATCTAGGCATGACCTTGAAAGTGCGGAACACAAAATCACTGTCGAAAGGCTGAAACTCAACCCGTAATAAGATCTTCCCTTTTAGATCAGCGTTCAAGAACTCCTTTGGACTGTAGGATTGAATGTCTGGTCCACCTGCAAAGGTAATTATAAAGTTGGAAATCGATTCATCACTGATTTGTTCTGAGCGGAAGCTAATTGCCGAAATATACCGACAAAGATTTTAGCACTTCCGACGGTGAAAGCCACGAAACTGTCAGATGGGAAGTCTTTGTGGCGATTCTTCATCGCCAAGTTTCCAGCCCAGGAACCGCTCTAAAAAATGTGAATTTGCAAAAAATTATAGGCAGCACAAATTAATTGTTTTTGGTAAATTTTATAATTATAGATGGCGAGACTCAACAAGACTAAATTAAAACAACTTAATTCAAATTGAAACAAACCTTTTGTCACTTAAATATCTTGGCTTCATCTTTATCATTTGACTAAAAACTAAAGTTGTATTCACTAAACATTCAATTAGGAAAAACTAAAAAGATGTTGAAGTTGCTAAAAGTTTTAGTTTTTAAAAAAAGAATCCGTAGTAACCAAATGCTAGTTGATTAATGGGTGCACTCATTTTGGTTCTTGCTTTCTTTAAATAAACTGCCACAATCACTCACTCACGTTGCGAATCGAATGATGTGTGCAGTTTTGCTGATCAACGCGGCCAACGACGTCAAATACTCGAATCCAGGCGAGGCCGCTTGCTTTTTGAACGTGGCAATAATGTCGGTCAAGCTGGTGTTTGCTCCTACTTTGAGTAGACTCGCTGTTAAGGTCGTGCCATATAATTCAGGGATGCCTTTTAGATCCACGTAGGCGTCACATGGGGCATCATTATAAACACCCATCCCGGTATGGCCGACGACGTAGTACACATTTTGCCCGGCCAGTGCTTTGATCTTTTCGTATAATTCTAGAAGGTTTGTTGGTCTGTACCAGGGAGGAGCGATAAACTCAGCGGCTGCAGACAAGGCCTTAATGTAGTGTGTCGATTTCCCATGACAGCTTCCTGAACAGGCTTTTCCGGTGGTCTTGCATAGGCCTTTCTGAACTTCATCCTACGCATTGAAATCGGTGATGTTTAAATATATTTAGAAACACTTTTAACAAATCGGCTTTTGATTTGAAATATGCTTAATTTAGACTTATTTCAACTCACACAACAAAAATCAGTATTGAAAAGTATGTCTTCTTTCAATTTCAGCCAATGCTCTTTACATTTTATGATATTTTATTTCAAACCTTGTCTTATTTGTGGAAAGCGTGACTTTTCTGTTTAATGAAGTCTCTATTTAAATAAAATTTGCCTTCATATTTAAAATCATTTATTAATTTATATAAATTGATATACATTATTTTCACAACTTTAATTAGAATGTGTTTATGTTCTACTGTGTGTTAAGTCAGGGATGAAGTTGGATTGTTTCATTATACGCAGTACCTCGATGTCAAGCGTGCCGCATTTGCTCGGATGATCCTTAGCGAAGGTCTTGAAGGCCTCAAGGATCGGTCTATAGCCTTTACAAAGTAATTGAGCTGTTGCTTTATTTGTTGGGCCCGAGCTGCCGCAGACGATTACGCCTCATCTCTGACCGGAGGCTCATTGTGCCATGATACTTCTACACTTACCTGTGCAGCGGCAAATGTTTCCATCGCATGCGTTTTCAACATCTTGTTGAGTGAGGTTCTCCGAATTGTTTTGCAGAATGCTGCGAGAGAAGCAAAACAAAAAGTTGAAAGAAGAAATGTTTCGCTGTGCAATAAATTATCGTCGGTAAAGCAGAACTAACTGAAAAACCTCCTTAATCACGTAAGACCTCTTACCTGTACATATTCATCACCCATCCAGGGGTACAGTACATAATTTTTGGGATTTTTTGTGATTCGTTAACTGGCTCCAAATTTCTGTAGCCTTGATATATTAATGTGATAAAAGTTAAGTACTATTTACCTGTACATATTCATCACCCATCCAGGGGTACAGTACATAATTTTTAGGATTTTTTGTGATTCGTTGACTGGCTCCAAATTTCTGTAGCCTTGATATATTAATGTGATAAAAGTTAAGTACTATTTACCTGCACATATTCATCACCCATCCAGGGGTGCAATAACCACATTGCGTGTCATAATGACTGGTGAGTGCGGATTGAATGGGATGAGGCTTGGTTTGATTTCCCACGCCTTCGACCGTGGTGATGTCCCATTTGTCGCAAGACAATATTGGACAAAGACACTGCGCGAAAAATCAATGGTTTCGAATCAAGTCTTCGACTCAGAATTATAGAAATCATTTTTTTCAACCTACGGAGTTGATGGATTTTTGAATAAACTGCTGAGAATTCAGTGGATCAGGATGGGCAACGTGGACCGTACAGACACCGCAGCCTCCTTCACGGCAAGTGATTTTGGTCCCTGTCAGCTGGAGATGCTCGCGGAGATACTGATTCAGGGATACTTCGGAAAAGCTTGTTGGAACTGCAAAAGACAATTCAACATTTTGTATTCAAGTCCTGACTTCTGAAGTATATAAGCGCGAAAAGAGAGCAGTGTGATAAGATGTTCCTTACACATACCATCGTATTTCATCCCATTTATCGTAACTGTAATTTTGTCGTCCTGAACGATTGCGGAAGTTGCGATCGGTGGAGTCATTTTGCTTCAAGAAAGACAACAAACTGTAAACACTTCTGTTCGCGTAGCAAGAATGAAATTCCGCTGGATTAACACGATCGGCAAACGAGTATCCAGTTAAGGTTCGCGCACGATTAATGAAAAATATTGCTTCAGGTATCGTGCGCTTGTACAATAAGCCTGCAATGACAGTGAGAAGCACCTTGAGTAAACATTTAGATTTCAAGCTAAATGCTGTGCAGTCAAGATTATTCTTGTTCTCAACGTCGTTTCTGTTGAACCAGTGTGTGAGAACGCTTTCGTTACAGTACTCGTACAGTATTGAAAAGGTTTACCTACCTTTCCAAAAAGGCACGCGGTGACATTATTATAAGTCATCACGTCAGATTGGGGTCGAATATTTTGTTCTTAAACGAGAATTATAAAAATTATATTTTTGTTGACCTACGATGTTGATGGATTTTTGAATAAATTGGTGAGGATTTAGCGAATCAGGTTGGGCAATATGGACCGTACAGCCACTTCAGCCTCCTTCACGGCAGGTAACCTTGGTTCCGATCAAATGAAGATGATTGCAGAAATACGGATTCAGGGATGCTTAGTAAAATTAGACGTAAAATTATTAAAAATAATTATTTTAAATACTCTAATATTCGCTTTCCTTTCCGAGTATAGACAGAAAGTTGAGACAATTACCAATTAAGAAGGAATTCGACCAGTTATCGCGAAATACGTCTGCGAACACATTGACGTCTAAACGCTTGACGGCGCCTCATCGATGTCGATATCAATAGCGCTATGATTCCGATAAGGTAACACCACAGCAAAGACCTAGATGTGGAAAATACTTCCTATCTATCTAGAAAACAACACAGTAAGGACCGTCGTTCTTGACTTTATTCTGCCTTGATTTCCGTTAACTGCATCAACAAGCATTGCATCACAGTGTACTTGAAGGTCGACTCTGCGTTATACGACTGAACTTGTCATGCACATAAAATTAGCAGTCATGATAAAGAACGAAGATATCTCATCAACTTGGTCGGCTCCGAATGGTTCCGACCGCTTGTTTAGCATGATCCGGTGGTGAAAGACTCAACCCCTAAGGACAGAAATTTGGAAAGATTGGCTACGTGCACAAATAAATTAAATTCAAACAACTCCAGACAATTGCAAGTTGGAAATAGTTAAAGGTTTGAATTCAAACCACTACAAACAATTGAAAGTCGAAAATATTGACCTCAGACAGATCAGAACCATTTACAGGCAAATGTGATTTGGAAACATTAACTTCAGTTAGTATGAACACCGACAGACAAACAAGCCCAAACAATTGATAAGGACACCTACCGGCGCATTTGGCCTGGCAGCTGTTTCCATAAACCTTTCCGTCCGCACCGCAGACCGGGAACCAGACCATCGGGCAGATGCAGTTGTGGTTCGGCTGCGGTGGAACCGGCATGATGGAGACGCACGCACCGATATGAGCAATAGTAGCACCTAAATCAAATTAGAAATGCAGATAGGCTCATTTAATTCAGTTGTGATGCCACAAAATTGTTAGTCATCGTTTTCTTATTATTTTATTTTTAAAATTATTTTCTTACCAACACAACCGGCCTGGCAGGGGTTGCCGTAGGTCTGACCGTTGTGACCGCACACCGGGCTGTAAACGGCGGGGCAAACACAGTCCGGCGCAACCGGAACAGTGACGCAGGCACCGATCGAAATTACTAAAGCACCTGTGCCAAGAAAAAAACTGTATTATTTATGTGAGATGTAAAGATTTCATTAAGAGAAAAAGTTCCTCTATAATTACCAGCACAACTAGCTTCACAGGCATTGCCATAGGTCTGACCGTCCTGGCCGCAGACCGGGCTGAAGATAGCGGGGCACACGCAGCTTGGCGGGGCTGCTTCACATGCACCGGGCGAAACCACCAAAGCACCTGGGGGTGGGAGATTTACATATTGAAAAATTTGTCTAGGTACTCTGCGATTTAACCTTTCAGTGTCTTTTCATACCAGCACAGCTAGCATGGCACTGATTGCTGAAGGTCAGGCCTTCGGCACTGCAAACGGGGCTCCAATTCATGGGGCAAAAGCAGCCGGGCTTTGGGGGTTGGATGACGGATCCGGAGGCCAGAGCAGCGACTACCGCGAGAAGTGCGATCGCAAGCTTCGACATCCTGAAGATTCTTGAGATCGAAAAAGTATTAAAATTAAAACCTTGAAAAAAGGGGAAAGAAAGAAAATGGTCGATGCTATGAAGGTAGTTCATCTGTTGTGGGCCTTAAATAGTGGGTCTCTCATTTCACCCTGAAGTTATCAAGGCCGGTGGAACCTGGTGACTGAAATCTGTAAGATAAGGAGAAAGGTGAACTCGATACTAATGATTCCTTGGGATAAGATGTAGTTTTAGATGGACTGGGTTGTATTGAGTAGTTCGTTCGAGGCTGTTATCTCTTATCGATCCCTAACCCATGAAATGGTTTGACTGCTAATTGGCTGTGCTATCATTGGTGTATCCGGGTTCCATTTGTTTCATTTATCTGTTTCCTAGTTCCAGGTGCAAGATCAAAATATGTTCTACTTTCTTAATGTGACGTAAATCTACATCGGGTTCGGGATTGCAGAGAAATATTTTTGCCTTCATAAATGTGATAAGAATATTAGGAATGCATAGTCCGTTGTTGATATCCGACCTTTTTTATACCTGCCAGTCGGCGACCACCACCGTGCGTTCTTGAGTCATTGAACAGCGAGATTTCGCTTAAACACGTCACCTTCAGTTAAGCGAATATTTTCAAACTATTTACCGAGCTAGCGACCGGTCATTACGTTTAGAGTATGATCAATGGACATTTTCTCTGGACGCTTGCCAGCGGTGCTTAGGTCGACGTTAGAAGGGTCTTTGTGACGTTGATTGTAAAGGTGCAGGACGTTTATAGGTCGCTAGTCCTTATAACGCAGTTGGGAAATATCCAGTTGGCAATATTGTTGGTTCCGCTCCACCGTCATTGGAGTCACTGTAAAGATCACAATAATCCAGAGGCGTTAGGGGGCGGCGACAGCGGGGGGGGGGGCAGATGGGTGCTTTGGACAACTTCCCCCCCCCTAATTTATTGGGGGGGGGCTTAGTGTATTTTACTTTCTTAAGGTAAAACAAGGTGGTCCCCCCAAAAACTGTACCATATCAGTTGTACCACACCAATCCTTCCGAAAACGCTCTCACCTATAGGAAACCAAGTGTCCTTTTTCGATTCTGCCAGATTGGCCGCGATCGCATCTCTCAGGGCAAACACAACCGAGGAGGTCATGCATAACGGTGGTTCGGCCACAACTGCAGAGGTTAAACACCTTACTGTTGTGCTTCGAGATTGATCGTAAAGGGTCTTACATTTACTACGCAAAACTCCGGTGGGATTAGGAGCGTTCTGTAGCAGCGCGATACGGAAATCGATGGGAATGTCCTTGGCCATCGGCGGCTTGTACTTCCACGTGCCGTAGGATAAGTTTTCGCCGGTTTTCGCGTCGTAAATCTGGTTCTCCGTGGTGAAATAGCCGAGACCCATGACTATGGCACCCTCCACTTGCCCGATATCTATATTAACACATTATCAACATGCATATACAATTAATTATATCATAGAACTAATACTGAGTTAGTTAAATTAATCAGAATCATTATTTATTTTGTATAAACTGTTTTTCATTCATCACGCCAGAAATTACCAACAAAGGGTGACATGCTTTCTCCGCAGTCGTAAAGTATGTCAAGCCGCGTGATTTGCGATTCTCCAGTTAGGACATCCAATTCCACTTCAGTGCACATAGCTCCGTACGTAGTGTACACAACGGGATCCGGCGTGAATGGATTAACCCTACACACAAAATGATTTTCAGAGTTGTAAAATTGGACCACTTTTTAATTTGAACAAACCAAGAACGAGCAGAAAGATCGACCCCAGTCGTGAAGCATTCTGCGATGATTCCCTCCCAGCTCTTTTTCGGACTTTTCTGTCGGACCACATCGATTCGATTCTTCAGCTGGCGACAGCAATCAATAGCTGCCTAAAAAGTTAACAAACAACATTATTATTAACAAATTTAATCCAACCTTATTGACGACCATGTCGAGTTCATTTTTGAAAAAACTTACAAGGCAAACGAGCTCGCTTCCGACACTTCCATTGGTACCCCTGGCATTAGCATTGGTAATGGCCTGAGTGGGCTGGATGATAATGTATTTCATGTCCACGCCCAATTCGAATGCGACCACTTGCGCGACCTGAAATCAGAGCAATATATAACTGAATTGAATAATTTAAAAATTTGAGTTTGATAGGATGTCACTCTAAATATATCCAACTGAATAACAGTTAGCAGAAATATGTTTTTTAATTTAGAAATACATTTTTTCTTATGTTTTCGTTTAGCAAATTGTTGTTAGATATCGGTTAAGTTACAGTGAAAGGAAATATTTCCCTTTATTGTACCTTAGTATTAATGCCTTGCCCCATTTCGACACCGCCATGGGTGACTGCAATGGTCCCATCGCCATGGAAAATGGCGATGAGGCAGTTGAAGTTTCCTCCCAGCCAATAACAGGGGAATCGAATCGGCACCACATCTAAGCCCCGTTTTCGCCATCGGTTAGCCTGGTTGAAGTCCGCGATGGACTTAACACGAGCAGTATATTCGGAAGAGGTCAACAGCTGATCGGTAATATTTTCCAACGTGAAATCTTTTGCTACGGCACCGCTCATCATCTTGTCGCCATTTTTGTAGTAGTTTAATCGCTTAATCTCGAGAGACGGTTTTTGAAGCGTCTTTGCTAAGTGTTCCATGACGTTTTCCATGAAAAAGACGGCTTCCGTCGAGCCTAAGAAATAATTTAATGAATTTTTGTGAGCGGATGGCTAGGAAACAAATTGACGGTAATGATCCTTTTTGTACCTGGAGCGCGGACAAAGGTGCTCGCAGGACAGTTGGTTCTGCAGGCAGTGACGTTGATTTTCCAGTTTTGTGATCGATAAACTTAATAAAAAAAAAATGTACAATATAAATTTAAAATAGGAAAGATAAAAAATACTTAATTGTTAAACAATAATTCCCAATTTTAATATAGTATAGTAAATTATGTGTAATTTTGCTATTACCGTTGTCCCAAATGCCCGCGGCAAATAGCAGAATGAGGACGTCGTTGTTGGAACAGCCTACGATATGATGAAAGTATAGTTTTTCCCTCCTTCGCAAATCGAGTAGTTAAACACGATTCATCACGACTGTACTCGTAATGATTGGCAAGCGAAGCTTACCCATATTGGCGTAGATATCCAGGATGATACCGACCAATTTGCCGGCAGCATCGGTTCCCGCTCGATACTTGACGTAATAGGCCAATCGTCGACCTTTGATGCGGAGGTTGTCCCACAGACTCAAATGCATTTTCACTGGGCTGTAACAGACGACAAATAATTTTCTCGCATACCGCAAAAGTGTCAAAAAGTTCAGTGATGACAAAAAATAAGTTGATATTTCTTTCATAAGGTCTAAATTCATTGGAAGTAAAAAAAGTACTGTAGATTTCCGGTAGACATGGTATTTTTACTTGAAAATACGTCGTGTTCTTTTTCTCAGCATAAACACGGATGGCGCCCTGATATTCTCTGGCGGTGGTACATACAATAGTTTGTGTATCAACAATTTTTAGCTATTCCAAAACAAAAACAAAAACGCTTTTTCCTTAACTGACAGCAATATTACGAGTATTCCTTTCGTTTTTCAGAATCTTGGCTAGGATGACTTAAGATAGCACCAAACTGAGGCTGCCTAATACGTCCATGTTTTTTCGTCGTTACCATTTCCGTTGGTATTCTTACCGTCGTACTAGATACGCTGACAGAGCAGCTGCGCAAATCACGTAATTGTGGATACCCTTCCCGCCGAATGCTCCACCGCTCCGTTTGACCGTCACATTGATCCTAAAAATTCGTACAAGACCCTGATGGTGCACGTCATTCAACAATGTTTTAACTAAACAGTTTCATTTTCAACCTACTTGTTCATTCCAATGCCCAGGACCTGGGCAACGCTGGCCTGCGTCTGGTCCAACCACTGGCTGCCGTCCTCCAAATTTAGACCATCTTCCGTAGGGTACGCCACGGCACCCTATGAAAGCGATAATAAAAAGTCAAACATCTTACGGGCAACCCGGCGCTTTCTTTTGGTTGAAAATTTAAGCCGGGTCGCCGAACGCGTTATCAAGGAACAATTGTTTTCAGCTGTCAATATGCTTTCCTACAGAAGAATTTTGATTTGCAAAATTTTGTTTTTCTGTATTTTTTTTTTCAAAATACGTCACGTGGCATCAGCGGATCTCCTTATCCCATTTGAACACTCTTTGAGCACTTTATTAGACGAACTTCGTCCTATTTACTGAATTTTCACTTTTTATACAGATACTCAAATTTTGAACACTTAACACTCAGCGTTAAAGTTGATCTAGTTTAGCGAGATAGACATTACCAAAAACATTCGTAAGTTTCTCATTGGAGGATGGGATGAACTTGGGTCACTGTTTTTTGTTCATTTTGTTCATGTTTTTTTGTTTCTTTTTCTGACTAGACACCGTCAGCAGAAACGCTCCTTTTGGATGTGACGAAGTCGCGTGCCTGTCGAAACTGTCGAAGACGCAGTGAATCTGATGCGATCTGTCTAGTAAAACTTTCGAAGGAATATTCAAATGGGAGAAGACCTGGTGACGTCATGTGACTTTTTGAAAAACAATGTACCAAGCAAAAGTTTGCAAATTTTCGATAGTTTGATAGAAAATAGTGAGTGTAGTTGTGAATCTGTATTCCGTGCCAACACGTTTTGGCGGCCTGTCATTTATTTTAGAGTAAAACAAAGCGCTGGGTTCTCTGTAATGTTTGTCTTTGTAACGAACCTCAGTTTCCATGTGAAAATGATTCTGACTGCCCAGCTCGATCTCTCCCTCGATCTTGTTCGCAGCGCCGGCAATAGCCGCAGCCGCATCTCCGACGGTGACACCCGGCACAGCCGAATAGAATGACTGGCTCTTGATAGCTTCCTTGCAGGTTAAGATGGGTGTCTTCACGTCGAAGTAACTGACCTTGACCAATTTCGCTGCCTTCTCCGCAATATCTTGGGAAACTACAAAAAAAGAATAGAAAAAAGTAATCTTTAATTTTAAGATACCCGGCCAATTTCCTTCAACCTTTTCACTGCTGTCCCCAATTTGTCTACTTTACAACTGATTTACAACTGATTTACATGTAATATGATATGAATACGTAATACACGGGGCACTCAAAAAGTCTTGACACTCGGTCATTTACTCTGCACCAAGCGACTGCCTTCGAATCATTTAACATAGTTAGATCATGGTCTCATTTAGCAGTGAATCCCGGTTTTACGGACCTGCTTGCAGGGATCGGAGAAGAGGAATTCATTTTGGAAGACACATTTCTCAATACTATTGCAGCTGCAAATTAAGTTGCTTTACATGGACGCGCGTTCCAAGACTTTGGGAGTGGTTTGCGGTATCAGAATAATAACTAGTAGCAGAGCTTGTCTATCAATAATCTTTGAAATTTTCATCAGGAAATATATCTCTTCACTCAGCATGTCCTTACTGGCAATGACAATCGCTATGGGTTGTCCAGCGTAAAGAGATCGTTTTGATGCCAAAACCTCTTCAGCGTCGTTGTCCAACCGATAGACGTTGTTAACTCCCGGAATATCCGAATGAATCAAGACACGCGTGACCCCAGGAAAGGCCTGAATATGGTCAAAACTTGGGAATAAATCTTAAATATGTAATTGATAATGATAGTCCATACCATAGCTGGTTTTATGTCAATTTCATAAATCGCAGCGTTGCCCATGGTAGTTAATGTAAATGCCGCATGCAGCATCCCCTCCTGCTGGATGTCACTGCTGTATTTTGCCTCCCCCGTGCACTGAACCGTCGATTCCAGTTTCGGCATCGGCTTGGTCAACGGCCAGTTTTCCGGTTTGGTGGGATAGGACTGCTTTCCGGATGATAACGGTCGGACTAGGCTGCCCACAGCAGAACGATACCGAACGTCGGCAAGATCACCAACCAGCTCCAATGCAAACTAAAAAAAGCAAAAAAAAATTTTAAAAAATCAAAAACTAAATACAAACAACAACTGTAACCGATGCGTGGGAAAAGATTTAATTAAAATAAAAAAAGAGCGACTAATTAACCTTGTAAAACAGCGAACAGCTAAGGGACTTTTTGTACGATGAACTGGCTTCAGAAGGGTCATCTTCACTAGGGATTATTTCGGTGTTGAGCGTATTGAGGGCTTGTTGAAGAACAGCTGGATCAGCGATGTTTTTTCCTTGGAGATACGCGGCTGTTTTATCTGCTTGCACCTGACAAGAAAAACCATTTCCCAAAAATTATCAACACGATGTTTAATTTACAGTACCGGACACGCTGTAACTTACAAAGTGAGAATTTATGTTCCCAAATGTCAAGACTGGTGCTTCCGTGATTACGACCATTCCCGCGTGGCTTTTCTTATCGATTTTTGCACGGAAGCCTGCGTTGACGTACGCGTGGGCGTTCTAAGGAAAATCCCAAGGAAGTGGCACATATTATTGAGGCCTTCCAACTGGAAACCGTTAACCAAGTTCCTTACCCCGGACCGTGGCATTATTTTGAAGGTTCGGAAAACAAAGTCCGCATCAAACGTGGGAAATTCTGCTTTCAAAATGATCAGACCGGTTAAATCTGCAGTTAGAAATTCCTGCATGGTATAGGATTTTACGCCCGACGTTGACCCTGTAAAATGGTAAAATTTATCAGATTGCTTAAACAAAGCGTTCTTTGACTTGTATGCAAATATTGCTGGTGCAGTCGAACCTAAGATGATTTTTGCGCCGCCAACT
The DNA here is from genome assembly GCA_001579985.1 of Hypsibius dujardini. Classification (NCBI taxonomy): domain Eukaryota; kingdom Metazoa; phylum Tardigrada; class Eutardigrada; order Parachela; family Hypsibiidae; genus Hypsibius; species Hypsibius dujardini. The sequence goes on from LRSR01011231.1 coordinate 36,223, forward strand.
GTAAAGGCAACAAAGCTGTCAGAAGGGAATTCTTTATGACGGTTTTTCATCGCGAGATTTCCTCCCCATGAACCGCTCTGCAACATATTGGAGGATTACTGATAAGCAATTTGGCATGTTCTCCTCGTTTGTTTGTTTTGTTTCAAATACGAGCAATCCAATCTCAAACATGCGATATCTGGATATAACATGTTAGATATTCTCCAGCTGAGAACTATAAAAGTAATTATAAGCCCAGGGCATTAATTATCTATGTTCTGTTCTGCTCTATTCTGTTCAGTTCTTTTCTGCTAAGTTCTGGTCTGGTCGGACCTGATCTTGTCGATTCTGTTTTGTCTTGTTTGGTTCGGTTCGATTCTCTTCTGTTTTCTT